>JACCGJ010012319.1:0-15143 GCA_013407085.1 Atriophallophorus winterbourni
GATACGACGGATGCTTCGTAGATGGAAAGCATTCAGCTTCCGTTCGTGGCTTGCGTGGGTGGCCCAGGTTTCACTGCCGTATAGTAAGCATTTAGAACGCACGCGCTGTATACCATCATCTTTGTCTTTACAGTCAGCTTGCGGTTACCCCAAACACGAGAGTTCAATCGGAACAAAATGACGGCTGCTCTGCCAATCCGCTTATCAATCTCCTTGTCTAGCGAGAGGTTATCCGCAATGGTTGAACCAAGATATGTGAAATGAAGTGATGTAACTGGTTCGAGCTGACCGTCCAAACCGTGATTGATTGGCGGCGAAAACAGTCCCTTGACCAAGGACTTTGGTCTTGCTCATGCTGATTGTTAGACCAAAGTCTTTGCATGCCGACGAAAAACAGTCCATTAGCGACTGTAGGTTCTCTTGGGAGTGAGCAATAAAGGCTGCATCGTCGGCAAACAACAGGTCACGGATTATCACATCCCGTACTTTGGTTTGTGCTATCAACCGGTTCAGGTTGAAAAGCTTGCCATCACTTCACGTGCGTATGTGAATGCCTTCTGTTCTCGTCCTAAAAGCCTGCTTCAGAAGCAGAGCAAAAAAAATGCCGAACAGCGTGGGAGCAAGAACACACCCTTGTTTGACACCTCGGCGAATTTCAAATGCTTCTGAACTGCAACCGTTAAAATGGACTGAGCCTTTCATGCCTGAGTGGAACGAAATAATGAGTCTCAGCAGCCTTGGGGGGCAGCCTATCAGATCGAGCATTTTGAAGAGACCCTCCATGCTGACGTAGTCGAATGCCTTAGTTAAATCAATAAAAACAGCGTATAATGGCATTCGCTGTTCCCGACACTATTCTTGAAGTTGTTCAGGGAGAGATCATGTCCAACGTGACTGCCTTGAAGAAGCCACGGTGAGATCGGAGGAAATTCTATATCAGCTAAAACTTGCAGGGCCGGAGCTGTAAGACTTTAGCAAAACAATTGCCTACAAATTCAGAAGGGAGATTCCTCTGTTAATTGTTGCAGTCGCCTCTGTCACCCTTATTCTTAAATAGCGTGATTATTTTTGTGTCTCGCATCTCTTGTGGGACACCCCCCTTCTGCCAGCACTGAAGAAGCAAATGGTGAAGAGGCTGTAATAATGCTGCTCTACCGCATTTGATGAGCTCAGGTGGAAGTCCGTCGTCACCAGGGGCCTTCCCATTCGCTAAGCGGTCGATTGCCTTATTGAGCTCATCAAGAGTAGGAGGGGTATCTAGATATTCAATGGTCGGCAACCATTCGACATTTTCAAGTGCATGCGGTTAAACCGTACTGTCCATAGCGTAGAGGGAGGAGAAGTGCTTTACCCATCTTTCCATCTGTTGAGTTTTGTCGACAATCGGCTTACCAGATAAAGACTTAATGGGAGCCGTTTTAAGTTTGTTTGGGCCAATGGCTCTCTTGATCCCATCATACATACCGTGAAAATTGCCGGTATCCGCAGCTTTGTGGATATTGAGGCTAACTTCAGTCCAATAGTCGTTTGCACAACGCCTTGCAGTCTGTTGGACCTTATTTCTAGCTGCTCTTAGAAGACGTAAGTTTTCATCTGTTGGCATACCTTTGAACCTCAAGAATGCTGAGCGTTTCTCATCCAGCACAGCAGTCATCTCAGAAGCGTTCTACAAACGCTGTAGCATTATAAATAAATAGGTGGGACTCCTCTGTATAGCTGAGGACACCCACAACAAAACTGTGGGTGCCGTGGAATCAGTTTTTTTCCTGAAGTCAATGTCCTGTCTGCAATAGCGGAAGGTTAGGCGTTATAAGAAGCCACCGGCCTCCTGGTAAGGTATCTGAAAGGGCATGGCTGTTTATTGATATTCCTATTCCATTTAAGTTCAGTTCAGTTCAGTTGCACAGGACAGTAAGTGGCGAACGAGCCAATCGAGCGTCTAGAATTTTTTTTGGTGGAAAGCTGCAGAGAAGCAACCACCACTGCCAAAGCGTTTATTCTTATTGTGATTTGGATATCCTCGTCGATCGCGATGCCATGGGATTATCCGGGTTGTATTTAGGAAGCACCACGTTATGCATGATGCTGGAAAGATAAGAATAAATTGATCTTCACCAGTACGGTGAGAGGTCAGCTAAAGAAGAGTTGTCTATTAAACAAACAGAAATTTAGCATTTACTTACTTACCAAACAACGACCATCGGGCAGACCGCACTTGCGGTACAAAGACGTTTGCAGAACAGATATGAAAGCTCTTGACATTGACCCCGCGAGATGGAAAGAACTTGCTCTTGACCGCTCACATTTAGGCATTATGTAAACGTCGTCTGCAAGCTGGGGAGGAGCAGAAAAGCTCTTGCCTGCTGAACGCAGATCACGCAGCCAGCTTGCAACTCAACCCGATCGACCGAGTTCTACTTATCGTTCGAGCTCTGTGGAGAGATTGTTACTCCCGGAATGTTTAGTCATTTGAAAAGCGGTGGAACATGCGATTGTGATTTACATCCCTGGTCGACATCAACAGAAGGAGGCCAACAACAACAGACAGTGGATCTACTCCGACGTAAGCCACATTGAGATTAGGAATAAACTCTATCAGCTAAAACTTGTTGCCGGATCTGGGAGACTTTAGCAAACAATTTGTCTGTAAAATTCAGAAAAGAGATTCCTTTATAATTGTTGCAGTCACCTACAATATACATATACATATTCTTAAATATCATTGTTGGACTCAATCCTTCTTCCAGAACTGAAGAAGCACAGGGTGAAATGTTTGCAATAATGCTATTCTACAGCATTTGGTGAACTCAGGTGGAATTCCGTCGTCACTAGGTGCATTCCTATTCGCTGAGCGGTCGATAGCCTTATTGTGCTCATCGAGAGAATTAGGAGTAACTATATCTTTGTTAGTTGAAAAAACCGCACAACATTTTCAAGTGCATGCGGTAAAACCGTACTTTTAATAGCCTAGATATACGAGAAGTGCTCTATATATCCTACCATCTGCTAAGTATTGTCGACAATCGAAATACTAAATACAGACCTAAAAGAAGCCGTTTTATGTGTTTGGACCAATGGCTATCCTAATCCCATCTCGCGAAAGGACACGAGACATTATCTGACACATGAATACGTGCTGTTCGTATCCCATTTCCGCCTGAACTGTATAAGATATTTTTACTATGTCCGTGTCTGTTTTACTTGGAACAGTTTACCTTCAACCGTTGCTCACTCCACTAGCTTGCATGAATTTAAAACGAAATTACACGAATTTTTAATGCATTATTCGTTTCTAGAACACTTATATACTGTTTAATCTATTTCCTTATATTATTTATACACTTAAATTACAATTTTTACCATCATTTGGTTGTTGTTAAGCTTGTTGCTTTTTAGACCATTAAAAACCTTGAATTACCTTGAATACATAGCGTGAATATTTCGAGTATCCGTAGCATTTTGGATGCTGAGGCTAATTCCAGTCCAATAGTCATTTGCCCATCGTCTTGCAGTTTGTTGGACCTTATTTCTAGCTGCTCATAGAAGTCGTAATTTTTAATCTATTGGCATACCTTTGAACCTCAAGAATGGTGACCGTATCTCATTTAAAACAGCACTCATATCAGAAGCTTTTGCTTCGAACCAGTCGCTCGTTCGAGCTTTCTTCGGATCGACAGTGAAAATTTCTATGCAGGATATGCAACTTCTCAGCGATTCCCAGTTTTCTGAAGCCGACTTGAGTGGGGTTGTTTGTTGAACTCGGCTGTGAAGGCATTTGCAAATCGCGCAGCTAGATGAGGTTCGCACACGCGAGTGACGTCTATCTTTGGCTTAGCAGACAATTTGATGCGGTGAGAATATTTGGAAGATTCTCTCTGGTAACGTTACTGAGGATAATGAATGTCTACCTACGCCCTACGATAGAGTAAGTGGCTGTGAAAAGATAACAGATAAAATCTATCATAGAGCAGCAAAGTTAGTGATAGGTCTTCGCAATGTTCCGTACACCGAAATATTACGGCCTGGGTCTATGCGACTTTACACAAAGGACGATACGACGCGACATTATTTTGACCAACAGAATTTTGGCTACTAAAGGACATCCAATAAAACACTTACTTGATTTGTGTGACGAAAAATGACACACGAACATACCTCATCCCTTCACGATCCAAGTTCCCGTGTTGATTGCCGTATGTGCTTTATTACTTTGGAATTCCCTACTCCAGCATGTGGTGGACTCTGCTTGCCTGGCGATTTTTAAAGCGAAATTGGACTTGCGCTTGCAAACGAACATCATTCGTGAAACTTTCATTTGATATTCTCTATTGCATTTATACTATTGTATTTTCAAATGTTTTTATTTATATCCTTATCCTCTGGTGTTGTAAAGAAATAACTTTTCTGACCATAAATCCTTGAAACCTCGAGTTAGAAAGCTTACGTTTTGACTAGCAAATGGTCAAT
This sequence comes from Atriophallophorus winterbourni, assembly GCA_013407085.1. Lineage (NCBI taxonomy): Eukaryota > Metazoa > Platyhelminthes > Trematoda > Plagiorchiida > Microphallidae > Atriophallophorus > Atriophallophorus winterbourni. The sequence continues at coordinate 4,468 of JACCGJ010012319.1, forward strand.
GTCGAGATCTCTTGAGGAGTTCACTTCCTATATTATTCATGATGCCAATGCTTGAAACAAGGTTGTTTCCAAGATATTTTATGGTGTGGTTTTGTTTGAAAGAAAGTGTTAATGACACAATGACTGAAGTGTGTGCTCAGTTCTAAAAGGCGTTGCCCATTTTCATGGGTATTACCTACTACGAACCTTCCGATAGAATTTTGCCAATACTCGTAATCTGCCCCAACTCAGGTATTTAAATCACCCAATGCTCCTACCCAGTTTTATTTTGACGCGTCTTTGAGGACTAATGTGAGAAGATTATAAAAAGCGTCTTTTTCAGCAGGCGTCGCAGAGAGCGTCGGTGCATAAAGGTTTACCAGCCTAATGGTACCAGTAATGAACTTCAGATTTAGAATCCAAATCCGTTCGGTTCCGCTGCTGCTCGGTTCTGCTGCATTTAGTATGTTATTTTGCACGGAAAACCTAACTCAATACAGTCGAGGCTCAATAGAAACCCTTCCTTTCTAAACGTGGTCAATCTTACTGTTAGCATACCAGTGTCTTATTATCGCGCCTCTTGCAGAGCAGCCACATCAAACCTCAGTCTTTTTATCTCATTGTTAAATACAGCTGATTTTATTACGCCACTAATATTCCAGACGTCGTTATCAAATTTACACCGGTCGTTCCAGGATCCTAGTTTCAGAACTTAACTTTGTTTTTTAGTAATTTGATTCACTGGTGCGGAAAAATACAGACTGTTTGTCAGTTGATTCCTAATCCTCATGCACAAAATGAGAATAGCAGACCGTGGTGATAAGGCAGCTTATTGACTGGGGGCTGCTCAGCTTGAGGTGGGCGGTAGCCGTCTAATGAGACCTGAAGATCTCTCCCACCCTCGAAAGCAGCCCTAGGCGTTGAGATCAACGCTAGTCGCAACATAGATTTTAACCGGTATATGCTGCTTTCCGTGTTGTTATCTACAGAAGCGGAATAGTGTCCTCTCCATTGGTGCGTTGAGATGCTAACCAAGGCAGTTCAATATGGCGAACTAGCTATTGCCCATGCAGCAAGTTCTTCTTTCCACGGCACGACATGAGCCAAAGGAACAGCCAGGCTGATACGTTTGTACAACGATGCAGTCGCAGGAGTTCGCAGGACGAATTGAGTACAACTTCGGACTGCCTAACGGGACTCCGGCTCCGGAATTTTTTATCGAGGTTGACTCCTGACGCCTTTTCCATGATTGTCTGTAGCCACAATACAGTGAAGGTTTGAGATAAGGGTTTCCATTTCCATAGGAGGACCGCCCTCATGGACCTACGAGCTCCACCAGGTAGTTTTGAAGCCACAGTCAGCCGCTTTCACCATTTCTCCTGTCAGTATAAGCAGTTCCGCCAGTTCACACAGGAGAACGCGTGAGACCACTAGCTGGACTTGCTTTTCAGAGGCTTTATGAGACGCGCGATGATTTATGGAGGGTGTCTGTTGGTCCGACCACCAGAGAGCTGAATCTTTGTGGTATTTTAAAACGTCTTCCGAGTTTGAGTTTTCAGTGTCTTTGCACGGCAATGCTCCAGCTTGTAATTCAAAGTTTTAAAGGTCCAAAAAGTAAATACTTTAAAGTAACCACAGATTAAAAATAAAGGGAATTCATAAAAACAATACAAATGTTTTATACACATGGAAAGTCAGCACGTGTATTCAGGTGCAAGGTTGGATTTGGTCAACATATAGTTGTCAAGTTCAGCCTTGAACATGTTCAGGCTTGTTGCGCAAATGATATGTGGGGTAGGGAGTTCCATATAAAACAGACTCTGACAGCAAAGAAAAACCTTCGACAATTTGATCTGGAGTGTGGAATAATTGAATTGTAACCCCGATGAAACAGGTGTACAAGTGGGTGATCCACAGTATGCAGAATGTTGAACAGCAGGATCAAGTCACATCTGAGACGACAATACGAAAAGTCAAAGAGGTTTAGAGTTGCAATCCGCTCGTCGTATGACCTGTTGTACAGCCCGGTCACCAGTTTTGTAGCGCGGTGGTATACCCGTTGCAGCAAGGTCATGACCCTTTGTAACCATGGGGACCATGCATGGACAGCATACTCCATTGTTGGTTTGATATAGGTGTTAATTATACGTGAGAGTATCTGCTTTGAGAAACGACCAAATATTCTTGTGAGCAATGCTAAGCTTTGGCAGGACTTTTTGTATACAACAGAACATTGCCATGAAGACTGTAAGTTACTGCTAATCCACACGCTCAGGTCTTTCTCTTTTCAGTAACCCATGCAAGTTGCTGAGATCCCAGAGAGTATGTGAATTCGAATGATTAACCGACGTTTAATATTTTACATTTTTGGATGCTGAATGGTAGGCAGTTCCGCAAGGACCAATTATGAAGTGATTGGAGATCTTTTCGGAGAATTGGGCAATCTTCTATGGTGCGTAGGCTAGACCAGACTTTGATGTCATTCGCAAATAAAATAATTTCGTTACCTACGATTTCGGGCATATCGTTCGAGTACACGAGGAAGAGTATTGGACCCAATACTGAGCCTTGAGGTACGCCACTTGTAACTTCTACTGGGCTGGATAGTGCCCCATCAACTCTAACACTTATAACTCTAGCAGTCAAGTAATCCTTTATCCAGGCCAATAGTCTGCCGCATACCCCGAGCTGCTCCAATTTTTGTAGCAGTATGCTGTGGTTAACACGATCCAAAGCTTTAGACATGTCCAAGTAACAAGCATGGATAGGGCATCCATCGTCCACGGCTCGAGTCCAATTAGCAAGAGTTATGAGAAGATTGGTGAGACAGGAGTGTCTTGTCCTGAATCCATGCTGTGCGATGGAAAAAAGTTTATTTTGTTCCAAGTGTTTGATAAGTTCGTCGGCCACAAGTCGTTCGAGAACTTTAGAGACCACTGGCAATAACGTGACTGGCCTGTAGTTAGACACATCAGATCGGTTCTCTCCTTTGTATATCGGAGTGATTCGTCCACGTTTCCAGTCATTAGCAACCGTGCTACAACTCAAGGACAGGTTGAAAAGGTCAGAGAGTGGTGAGAATAGAGCATGGGCGCATTGCTTTAGGATGAGTGGTGTTATTTCATCAGCATCCGGGGATTTTTTGTATTTAACCCACGTAGCTTTACGAGGACACTTTCGGGTTTCACAACGATTTCGTGTATTGTATTCTGCGACCTGAATGCAGGTATATCGTAGGATACGCGCTCGTTAGGGTAGAACACTCTAGAGTAAAATTGAGCGAGTTTATTAGCGACTTCGAGAGCTGTGGATGTAGTTCCAGTCGTATTAAGTAAAGCGGAAACACCTGGCTTTACCCTGGCCTTTCTGTTCACGATCTGGGAGAGGAGCTTCGGATTTCGTTCAATTTTATCCATCAGATTCATTTGATACTTTTCTTTATCCTCCCGGACAAGTTTAGTAACTTTGTTTCTCAACGGTGAGATTCCCAAGATTCAGGTGTTGAATGCAGTATGTGGTTTCTCCACGCACATTTTCTCACCTTTATCCATTTCCGTGTTCGACTCCGGATCACGAATTTGAATCCTTTTTGAGTTGTTTTGAAACATATTTTGAGTGGAGTTCTATTTTGCGGTTGATTTTCTGAAGTATCAATGACCAGCATTGATGGACATCAGTGCTAATCGGTGCCCAGTCGGTGACTTCTTGAAAAGACATTGATAATGCAACCGTATCGATTTTTCTTATCAACTACTGAGCATCACTTGCTCTTTTCGCTTCAGATATATAGTCGAAAACAATGACTACATGATCACTCTTTCCAAGAGGTGCTTCATAACGGATATCCTCGATGACATTTTCCTCGCTAGTCAAAACAAGAGCGAGAATGGACGGTGTGTTTGTGCCTCTGAAGCGAGTGCTGCTTGAGATGTGGTTGAATAAAGGAATTTCGTTGAACATTTTGTAGAATAGATGATCAAGAGAGTTCACCGGTGGAATCTCGCTTTTTAGTAAATTCGGGAGATTAAAGTCACCCATGATCAGGACGTTGTTTTGATATCTGGAAACAACCAGCTGAGTTTTCTCAATTAAACTAGCATTGTATGCTTCGTCTGCTGACGGGGGTCGGTAAATCACACCAACAACACAGTTTTCACCTGTTGCTAATTCAAGTGAACACCAAAGTGTATCTTCCAGTATCAAATCATTATCCGTGATTTCTCTGAACGTGAGGTGTTGATCATAGTAAATAGAAACACCTCCTCCTCCACGATCCATTCGAGTACGATGAAAAAGAAACATGTTTGGAATGGAAATTTCCTCCTCAACTAATTGCTGATTGAACCAAGTTTCCGTTACGGCTATCAGGAGTGGTGAATATTTTCGACGAAGCTCGATTATTTCGGGTAACTTATTTATCAAGCATTGTGCGTTGGTGTATAAACATTTGATGGTAGATCTTGATAAAAGTGTTGGATGATGAGTATTTAAGCATGTAAGTTGAGTACGTGTCAAAGATGGTGGGCCTCGTGTTAATGGGTATATTACATCACCGACTCTATCGGAGTCGGTCGACATCCGTTTTTAGAGCAGAAGTCCCGGCATCCCTGTGCTCAGTACCAACGGGTCCGGGAACTTCCACGATAGAGCACGTTTTCAGGTGTTTACTGACAATTTTGATCTCTCGTGGAACTTTGTATCGATACTGTTTCCAGTTGTTAAGCACGGTGTTCACCATAGTGGTGGTCAAAAGTGTCAGTTTGAGGGGTCGTGGACCATTAACTTCGTAATTCGATGACTTTGGGATTCGGAAGGTATCGATAACCGTTACATTGGTGGTTTGGATAGCATTACTGATAAATTTCCACTGTTGTACGTCGTGGTTGGATTTACACTTTGTATCTGAACTTGTGGCATCTTCTGGGACATTTAAGAGAATAAGGGTGCGCTTGTTACAATCGTTTGCTTTATTTGGGTTACCTTTCGGTGGCGATTTTGCCCGTTCCGACCAGGGCACATCAACAAATACACGAGATGTATTTTCTATGTCGTCTCGTAGCAAGGATGTCGACAGAAGTACATCTTCTAAATCCTTCTCATTTTGCACAACTACCTTGAGCAACCGCAGCTTATCTTGGTGTAGCGCTTTGGGAGGACGACTCAAGCGAATCACCGAAACCGGGTGGATTGCTTTGAGATTCATGCGAGTGCACAGTTTCAACCATTCAGCCAAATCATTCTGATGTCTATTTGAACATAACGTCTCAGTCGACTCTGGCACGTTGGTGCAGATAACACTAAGAGAAATTCCTTTCGAGGCAACTTTCGCTAATAGGGCCTTCGATGTGAACGTTTTCGGCTTCAAGACTCTTTTAACACTCTGCTGGGTGCTGTGCTGCAAGAATTCAACCTTTTCCATTGATTGGTTTGGTGGTAAAGTTGAGTATGATGGATTATCTACCGGCTCTTCGACAGTAACGACGGTGTCTTTATGACGTTTATTATCAGTTCATTTAGTTTTGTATACTGGATTCCATTCCATTTAGACTCGTCTCAATATCATATTCAGGGGTTTTCGTTGTCGAAACTGACGGTGTTGATTTGGCTTCGCAAACCAGACAAACATAACAAACACCAGGGCAATTATCTCCATTAATAATCGATACTAAATCCGAGGTCAGCGATTTGTCGCATTTAGAATGAACTTTCGACAAACAATGGTAACACGTGACAGACTTTGCCTTAGGACTTAACGACTTTCGGCAAACCGCACACATGCAGCCCGGTGCGCTTTGTTTTCGTTTCGGGGTCATCCGGTCAGGGTTATGAGCAGCACTTTTCAGTGGTTTGTGCACAAGCATGGGCTCTGTCGAGCGATCGATGATGAATATAGTGTGCGCGACAAAAAATTCAGAGTTCACGAAAAAGAGCAAAATCAGAATTTAATCCGGTGATACTCTTCGGTAGTTGAAAGTACGGCGAAGAATAAGATCTTTCCGATGACGTTAATCCCTTTGAGGACTTGAAGAGTATTAACAGAGTTGCACGCGTAGATCCAATATGGGAAAATCACGATAAATCCCAATTTGCTTGTATTATCGAATACCGCTACGAGAGTGGTATATCCAGAAAGCTGAGTTCGAGAGGAGTCCAACAACGTATAATATATCCACGTAAGTGTAAGTTTAAGAACAGTATATTCTGATAACTAGGAGCTCAAAATAATGCGACCGCACGGCGCGTTGTTGGCGAACATTGTTGAGCGCTGTCGAAACGCAACGGCAGACGATTACGAATGAAATTTTCGCGCAGCTTATGAATTGGTTGTGCTCAAATTAATTTCTCCGCATATTTTTTTCTTTTTTGGTCATCCATCTCTCATGTATTTTTTTACTAGAAACACGTAACCATTTATCTATGTCAACAAAATACATTTTCCGGCGGACATTTTTATTGTTTCCCATTACAAAAATTTTAAATGAACACTTATACATGATATGGAAAATCATGCAATCTGAACATTCTTCTATCTTTTCGTATTTGAAACTGAGACGGACTATTTGAATTTTGCACATGCAATATTACGCTTGCTTTTTGATATTATTTCGGAAGTATTTTGTTCTCTGAAAAATCTTGTAATGAAAGACAACTCGTTTTATTCTTCTAGCTAGGGGGTGTTTGATACGTCAGAACTATCTTTTGAGTAGTTAAATATAGGGAGACTAACACAGAGGCTACAATGGCTCATTGAGTTTTTAATAAGAGAAAATGAATTGCTAGTTCTTTTAATCCACTGTTTCAAGGCTCATTGAACCTGATCTTACTGTCTCCACCTGACGACGGCAAACGGCCAGAAACCGGTAGTGGTGTGTAAGGGATGGCGATGTGAGCAACACATTACTTTGGTCATTCATAATCGCCTCGAATGTTTGACCAAGAATCACTTTGTGCTTCTGTGTCTGATCATCGTGGTTCGTTGTACGAACCCTATATAACAGTTGGCATACAAGTATAACCTTGTTTACCTTTAATCCACTGTTTCAAGGCTCACTGAACCTGATCTTACTGTCTCCACCTGACGACGGCAAAAGCCAGAAACCGGCATAGATGCATACGAGGGAATAACAAATAAGTTGCAGTTTGAGTAGCTCATCGCGATTAGATGTACTCTGCATTATCGCCCCATTCATGGGGCGTGGAATGTCAGTATGAAGCTATTATGGAAGCAAAATATTCATTCAGATGCATTTCCATCACACCCCACACCTTTGGAGCGGGGCCTTTGAATCGGCCGTGCTCAAAATTGATGTTTTCATGCGTTTTTATTTTTTCAGTCAACACGGAACCTTTTGTTTTTGAAACGTTTTAACATGTCGTGAACATGTAAACAAAGGACGTTTGATGCCCCGCACGCTTTAAACGCTGCGCAATATTTCTATTTTTTGAAGGATGGGGAATTTGCTGCGCCGGTCAGAAAAATGCGAAAGAAAACTCATACATGCCTGCAGACGGAACCGAAACTGTTTTGATTTTGAATGTGACTGGCAATCTCAAATTTTCCCATCAAAGTTTGACGTCCCCCTTATTCGTATTGAAATTCTGTGTTTAAACTATTTTGATTAACTGAAAATTCGTTTTAACGAATAAAGTTCTCTTCTTCTTCTTAATTAAATGCATGCAAATGAATATTTTGGTTCATGGTTATGGGTTTAACCCCATTAAACATGTGTTTGGACACATGTAATTGAACAGGTTGGTCCTACCAGACGTATCCAACAGTGGCCTACTAACGATACTTGTTTAGTATGGAAGCATTTTGAGATCAATAGCAGGCGTGGTAATTTAGTGATTCACTTGAAAATAATAGCATTACTACTTAACTACCTGCACCCAATGGAAGAAGATTTCATTCAATAGTTCAAATTACAAGACCACATCAAAATAGATGAGAAAAGTTATCTTTTGAGTTGCTGGATAATAGCAGAGAACTCCGTAGAATCCACTATTAGAGTTGCTCTGTCTGCTTTGTTTGGATGATGTCAACTACGTATGTATACTTCGGGTATGATATCGTGTTCCACAATACTTCATCCGACTATGCAGTCTGATTCGAGATTTAGATGTTTCTCACCAAGTTCATAGTGACATGCATTTTTTGGTCTCGATGGAGTGTTTGTTTTGGGACCGAGTGACCTCAACTGAACGGATAACAAGAGCAGCCGCTCAACATCAGCATGAAGCTGACGTTTTAAACTATCGGTCGAGAGCTATTTTATAGAAAGCAGGGTTAACGTCACACAAACACACAAACTAAGATATTCTTCGTGTTCACGGAACATGAGTCGTATTGTGAACAGTTCATGGATGGACAAAGTAACAAATGCAAAAGTTATTCAAAGCCAATCTATAAGCATGTTCATCTTACTGCGACCACGTCGACTGAGCTCGCTAAGTTGCGTCTGTGTAATGGAAAACCGCCGGATTATAAGTGATTTCCATCTATGAGGAATTGCAATCCGTAATGGCGGCACGAAGACGTTTGCAAGAGAGAGCAGAGCTCTACAAATCGACCCTACAAGTTATTCTTGAACGTTCGCTTTAGAGGCACTGTGTGAAGCGTCATGATTGAGCTGAGAAAGCTACTGAACGTAGATCAGCGTTTAGCTACCACAGACCGGCCGAATAATTCCAATCGCCGTAAACTCTTCGGTAGACAGTGTTTCTCGGACTGTTAAGTCATGAAAATATCATGAGCTCGTGATGTACATCGAAAGACCGAAGGAGGACAGCCACATAGTCAACATCTTCCACATACCTCTTACAAAGGTCATTGCAAAAAAGATCACCTCATCTAAAGGTAAATTATCTGATTTCAATTCTGCATCAAATAAATGACGTAAGAAATAACAGAAACCACCCAAACAACGCGAGACTGATCATTCGAATTCACGTTATCGCGACAAACAATTCCGTACAAATTTACGATCCCCAAAAAAACAACTCGAGTGAAAATATTCTCAAATCTTAGGCCGGCTCGCAGCGGACGTCCTGTGTGCCTTCAAACAACTGGGTGAGCAAAAATTCAAATCAAAATAAGTAAAAGGCACTTTTCCCGTAATGTCACAAGCGCATTGAAAGCATCGGCTGGAACGGAACAAAAGGAGTTTTGAGAAACACCAGGGTTTAAACGACACAAAGATATGGGAGTAAAAGAAAACTGCAACAGGCAAGGCGACTCTGGTTATCGTGGGCTATGAAGATGGTTGGTTGCACTGCCAGGTAGCCTATGCCTAGAAAAGAGAACGCATTTAGGGTTCTTGACCAAAACCTTCAGTTAAAAAGACTGAAGACGCATAGAGCAGTGAGTTAAGACTGTACTCATTTGACATTTGTCTATTAACGTACCTGGTATTGACTGTTGGAAGAAATTTCGAGTTCTCTTACACCCTTGGTTCCCACATTCTTGAAAGTACCGACAAGGAAAAGGAATTGGGTGTGATTGAGCAGCACGTTGAAACCGTCACATAACGCCACAGCTGTCTATGTCAAGAGTATTACTTCTGCTAGAACGCGTGTTCGGGAGTTTCACGAAGCAAACTGTCCATCGAATAATTAATACGTACTTTAGGCCAACCATGGAGTATGCGGTTCAGGCTTGGTCGCCCTGGCTAAAGAAGTACATCAGCCTCTTGCAGAGAATACATCATCGGACCACCAAGCTCGCACGTGGTTTAAAGCACAAACAATACGAAGATCGGATAACAAACCTCAATCTCTTCGACTCTCGCTACCGCCGTCTTAGAGGCGACTTGATTCTTATGTTCAATATACTGCATACCCACAACCATACCCTGAATCAACACGAACAAGCCGGAGTCATAACTATACAGTACTTATTCCCGACTCGAGACTAAACTGTCGAAGGTATTTTTATTCTGTACGTGTATGTTTTACCTGGAACTCCCTACCCCGTAACGTTGTACATTCACCCAAGTTGAAATCGAACTTGGACAACATCATGTCGACCAGTCCAAACATTGAACCTATATATTCGGCACGATAAAAGCTTTCAACCCATGTAACGAAGTAAACTATACATACTTACCCCATCCAACCGGTTGAAAACAATTTCTGCTCTATGTATTTTTACCTGATTCCTGAACAAGCAAACAAATCCCGTTTTTACTACCTATGTTATTCGTAATTCCCATATTATCCTGTGGTTTTTGTAAAGCTATGTGATTTTTAGACCATTACATTGAATTGAATTGGTACGAGTGACTCTAATGGCGCCGAGAGAGCACTACACAGCATGGCTCAATCTGCGCTGGAGGTAGACAAATAACTGCACGACGTCAAGATCTAGTCTCAGTGAGACATCCGACTGTGTGCCAAATATAATGAACGACAGAAAATGGAAAATAATTCACCAATTTAAATAACGAAGGTTCGCTAACTATGCATTGATTGGTTGATTAAGCATTGCAAAACATCAAACAAGAAAAACTAAAAGTACACGACGACTGACCTTAACACCGGAGTCGGAAGATTGGATTCGACCTTGGAAGCGACTATACGTCTTTCAGCGATCAAAGCACGCTGGGATACGAGAAAAAGTGAGCATTTTAAATGGATAACTAATCGTAAAAACGAGAAAGTCTAAATACAACATAAGAAAGTTAACGCAATACAAGCAA
>JACCGJ010012320.1:0-14730 GCA_013407085.1 Atriophallophorus winterbourni
GGTATTTTGCTTCTTACGAATCCTTTGGTTTGTATTTATTTGATTTTCACCGGATTTCAACATGGTTATGACTAGAAAATCTGCAAAAGTAGATAATACAGCACATACTGTCACGAAGATGCAAGGGAATCGGTGCCCCGCTGCTCGCTCTGGCGACTCTTGTCTGGTATGCGCTAAACAGGTTGCTGATAATGCAAAAGCAGTACAATGTGAAATATGTCTCAAATGGATGCATATTCGATGCGCAGGAATGAAGCCAGAGACGTATCAGTGGCTTCAGAATATATCATGCGATGTTATTCGGACTGTATGTAAGATATGCCTTCCATCATCAAGTGTTGAGCACGGAAGTAGTCAGAATAAAGTCGTAGCTGCATCTACCAAAGCCGCTAAAGTGCTTGTTGGAGGTGACATAAGCATTGACCCCACCTCAGCTGAGGATAGACACCACCTATCTGTGGAGAAAACTTGCATGCCATTCGCGTCCTCGACTATAAGCCGTTTACAAAATGGTATTAGTATCGAGGATCCATTGAACGTGCAGGAACTGGACGTTTGCTCGCCTTCAACACCGTTTGCTCAACAGTCGGGAAGGAATAAGACTTATGCAGATGTGACGTCGAAGGGTCTACACAGTGATCCGGGCTATGAAATATTGTCACGGCGATTGAGCAAAATAGAGGCTCAGCTAAAGGTAGTGGAAGAAGTACCTACTTCTGATAATGCTTTTAGATCTCCGGTCTCAAAGAAGCCACTTTTGGATTCTCGGAAGAGATGCCTTATTATGGTAAATGTTCCTGAGCAAACCGGGGACACAGCTGAAATACGCTTACAGCAAGAGCGAACATTCCTACAATCAAGCTTTTCAAAGCTTTTTGATCAAGGAGAGGAAGGAGTTATCATCATTTCTGCATTCCGACTTGGCCAGAAGAAGGAGGATGATAAACCGCGGACGCTGAAAATTGTTTTAGCTTCAGATGAGCAAGTTCAGATGGTACTAAGACGCGCTCATCGTCTTAAGGGTGAGCCATTCAAAATACTACGCGACCTATCTCCTGAAGATAGAATCAAAATGAAAACAGCTACCCAAGAATTGCGAGCACGCAGGGAAGCTGGCGAGGTTGATCTCCATATTGTGGATTTTCTGGTAGTGAGGAGGAGGCCGCACATTCGTTGGAAGCCGCTGTCAATTCAACCCCAGTTAATCATTCTGTGAAGCGATTTCGAGTATTGCTTTTCAATGCGAGAAGTCTACGCAATAAACTTGATGAGGTTAGTGAAATTGCCTGTCGACGACAGCCAGATATCATTGCTGTTACGGAATCGTGGTTAACAATGGATATATCTGATATGGAGTGCGCGCTACCACACTATACGCTTTTCAGAAGTGACAGAGTAGCTTCGAGATCTGCCGGTGGCGTTGCCGTATACTTTAAGGAGCACCTGATTGTGGAAGTATTGGAAAGGTTTCAAAATGATGCTGGAAATGCCGAAAGCCTCTGGTGTAAGGTGAAGTCTAGCTCTGGAGCTGCATCACTTGGGGTCATTTACCGCTCACCTGGCGCTTACGTTCCTGTGTTATGCGATCAAATCAAACGGTATGGTATCACTGGTGACTGTATCGTTCTTGGAGACCTGAATGCTCTTGATATAAACTGGGCGGATTTAGTTTCGAGGGGTGAACCGTTCCAACGAGAATTCCTAGATGCGATTTTGGAGCTGAATCTGGTGCAGAATGTAAACAATCCTACGAGGATATACGTCGGGCAAGTTCCTCCGATATTGGATTTAGTGGTCACACCTAGATTCTCTGATGTTACGGATCTGTCTATTGAGACCCCCATTGGCTGCAGCGATCACTGTTCTTTATGGTTCGTTTGGAATCGGGGTCTTCAACCGAGAATACGTACGCATGCCCGGAGAAACTACTGGAAATTAGACACAGCGAGTCTAATCACGTCTGCAAACTCGATGGACTGGTCACTCCCTTCATCTACGAATGTTGATATCTGTTGGTTGGACTTTTTGGGTAAAATAAGATCGCTTGAAAATCATGCCCCATGGATGAATGGAAGATCCCCCGCTAAGGAACCGCCGTGGTTTGATAACGTTATCCGTAAATACATGAAGATAAGAAAGCGGTTATGGCGGAAGTTTTGTTCTAGTGGATGCACCGATGACTATGTAACCTACAAAGTTATCCGCAACAAGTGCACCTACCTCAAAAGAGAAAAAGGCAGAACTATGAAACTCGCTTGGTGGACGAAGCCAACTCGATGCCGAAACGCTTGTTTGCGTACATGAGACGTAGAACGAAAGCTTCTCAACGAGTACCTTGCTTGAGATCTATGGGAGGTTCGACTGAACATGAGGATGAACGTAAAGCAGTTCTTCTCGCAGCTCAGTACAATTCGGTTTACACAGAGGAGACGTTTCCCATTCCTCTGCTTCATGAGAGCAACGCCGAAATGCCGGATATCTCGATCTCGCCAGAGATTGTGCAGTATTTGCTAGAACGACTCGATGTACACTCAGCACCTGGCCCGGACGATATACACCCGATGCTTTTAAAGGTATTGTCGAGTATCATACACAAACCACTGGCGCTAATCTTCAATTTATCCCTGAGGTATGGTAGGTTACCTAAAGATTGGAAGTACGGCATTGTCAAACCAATGTATAAGGGCGGTGAAACCAGTAATCCGGCTGACTACTGACCGGTTACCCTCACTTCGGTCGTTGTGAAGACTCTGGAACGACTGCTGAAGAAACAGATTGAAGATTTTCTCCTTACAACCAGTCAGTTAACATCTGCTCAACATGGTTTAACGCCAAGACGATCATGCTCATCCAATCTCATCACTGCTCGCGAGCACTGGTGTGCTGAACTTGATCTGGGTCACCCGGTAGTCACTGCCTTCATTGACTTCAGTAAGGCTTTTGACCGTGTTCCATTTCAACGTCTACTGCTCAAGCTCCGTGCTCGTGGTGTAAATGGACCTGTTCTAACTTGGATTGAAGACTTCCTTGTTGACCGTTATACACAGGTCGAGGTTAACGGGGTTAAATCGCAGGTTACACGTCCAACTTCCGGGGTTCCGCAAGGATCTGTTCTCGGCCCGTTACTTTTTAAAGTATATGTTAATGACCTCCCCGACTCATTAAATACGAATTGTCTACTTTTCGCGGATGATCTGAAAGTTTGGGGTACAGTAAGCTCTTATGCTGATAATACCATTTTTCAGAACGAATTGAACAAATTGCTTGATTGGACGGTAAAATGGCAGCTTCCTGTAAACCGACAGAAATGCGCTGTAATGCTTTTGGGGCCAAGCACGCCTGAAGGTACGTACTTCCTCGGGGATCATCAACTGAAGTGGGTTGATACTGAACGTGACCTGGGTACAATTGTAACTCGGACGCTTAAATCGAAGGAGGATACGAACAGAAAAGCTGCTGCTGCAAACCGCGCATGGTGGGCTATTAGTCGGTCGTTTTCGGTGATTACTCCACAGATGGTTCGCATTCTTTATTCCACATACGTGAGACCAGTTTTGGAATATGGTTTGCCAGCCACCTATCCTCAAACTAAGGGAGGACGTGACCAGTTGGAAAAATTGCAAAGGCGGGCGACGAAACGAGTACAAGGATTGAAATCAATTCCTTATGTGGAGAGAGTTAAACGCCTCAACCTCATGTCGCTCAGTATTCGGCGTGTGCGCTACGACCTGCTGCTAACTCGTCGCATATTACTGGGAGCTTATGGTGACGAGCTGCGCGAGTTTTTCCCTCTTGTGACGGACTCAAGAACCCGTGGCCATGCTCTAAAGCTTCAAAAGCGAAGGACACTACGCCTACCTCAGGGATTCACGCTCTCAACAAGAATTGTTAACTTGTGGAATGCGCTTCCGGAAGAGGTTATCTCAGCGAGCTCTGAAGACCAATTCAAGCAACTTTTGGATAAGGTGTTGCCTGTAATCACGGCGAAGCTGAACAACACTGGACAGGATTTCTTCAACTGAGGTTCTCCTGGACTAGGTTGCTGACATGAAGAGATGCGGCTTACAAGGGCTTGACCCCCTGTCGTCTATCAAGAAGAAGAAGAAGAAGAAGAAGAAAATCTTCGCCGATCGCGAAGCCAAGAGATTATCCGGGTTGAACTTAGGAAGCACCGCGTTATAGCCGATGCTGGAAAAAGAAAAAGCAGTTTCTCTTCACCAGCACGGTGAGAGGTTAGCTGAAGTAGCATTGTGTATAATAAAAATTAAAAAGCACAGAGAACTCTAGCCCTCACTAAATTTACGGCATAACGCTAAAAGATGAAAAACCTAAGCTTGTAAAGCAATTAAGGAGAGTATTCAGGAAACAACTTACCCCAGTTGCGGTCCAACCCCTGCTTAAAACTAGACACTGTACTGCAGGATATAAGTTCTTCTGGAAGAATGTTCCAGAAGTTAACAACCCTAAGGCTGAAAAAGTGTTTCCTGGAGTCTAGCCGACATCGTTTCTTAGCAATTTCAGTTCAGAAGAATTGTCGACGAATCGAACCAAAATGTGTTCACCAGCCGGGTTTTCGTTATCTGCAGGAGAGTGAATCGCAAATGGAACAAATCTCGGGCGGATAGATTTCAAGCCTGTTTCAGTGATGGTTCGGTATTCGAAGACACTGGAATATAATGAAAGATATTCTCTTCACCATCACGGTGAGAGGTATCAGTATCAGAATCAGTATCACAGGGCGATTGTCGACCAAGTCGAAACGAGTGCCCAGATTCTTTCGGAGGTGTGCTTGAAAACACCCACCACTACCAGGATTGATTCGTAAGTAACACGGGCGTGTGTAACTGGTCATCAAAGTAAAATAGTTCATCATTTAAAAAAATAAGAACGTACATTAAAACATAATGATTTTCAGGTTTTTTTTATACTTTTTTTATTTTTTGGTAGATTTTATTGTTTTGCAAGTTTGGATAAAAATGTGACATTTATAAGCCTCATATGAAATAAAAGACAGATATATACAATTTGGTGTATAGAAAATGTCATGGAAGGCAATGTAACAAATAGACAAATGTGATGCAAGTCCCAACCTATGACGAGACATGCATAGACCCTATGTAACCTGACACTACAGCAGCGTTATAAATAGATTATCAGAAAAAATAATTTTTTAGATGTTTCGTAATTTTTTAGAGAGACATTTGTTTACGATAGAAACCTGAAATGAAACAATGAGGATAACTATGTTTAAACAAAAGGGGGTAAGATAAGCCTAAGGAGATACAATAAGTAAAGGTACAAATAATACTAGTCCCAGGTTTCGATGTATGTATGATGTATTTATGAAAGCACAAGCCTGACCCAGGCAAAGTGCCGCACAGTCAGAGACTGCACGTGGGCTAAGATACTGTCAGGTTGCCCAGGCCTAGACAAATATGGGGGGAATAGAAATAGATGTAACATACATAGACCCTATGTAACCTGACACTTAAAAATACCATGTATTTCGGACATTGTGAACAGTTCTATACGTGTGCTAATGTACAAAATACTTACAACTGGTTCAATAACGAGGAATACCGTGACAAAATATATTGTCTATAGAAGTGTTTATTTTGAGAATTTCGCATAGCGATGGAGCAGTAAGAGAATCTACGAGTGTTTTAAATGTAGATGTGCACATGCGGAAATAGAGTGGAAGAGAATTCCAAAGATGCGCATACCTAATTAAAAAGAGGTTTTGTCGAACTTTAGTGCGAGTAAGGGGAATATGTAATAGCCTCATTCGGCTACGTCGTACAGAACGATTGCAATCTTGGAAGCACATGGTAGATCTAAGCTTAACTTGGTGCTTTGTGATGACTCGGAAGAAAAGAAAAAGATTAAGGCGAATTCTGCGTAACCATAGCGGGTCAACATCTAGTAGATTGCATCTTACTTTATAAGATGAAGGAATAGAGTAGCCTAACATGATTTTGCTAATTCTACGTTAAAGGCTTTCTAAGAGAATACAGTCACTCCTAGCGATGTGAGAGTAGGCTATATTACAGTAGTCAAGAAGCGGTAATACTTTCATTTTATATAGACTTAGTCTGCTTTCACGAAGGAGGAATTTTTGATTTATCAAACCAAAATTCTGTCCAGCTCTTGCTAGGAGAAATCTTACTTGTTCGTTGAAATTGAGAGATGAAGAATATCTAAATCCTAAGTCTTTGCTTTCGTTAGAAGGTGCGAGTGGTGTATTGTTGAGAATAATACTACCGAGGGGTATTGAGCAGCGTATACCTATGAATTGCGTCTTCATAGCTGAGAATTCTAAACCCCATTGTGAGCCTCAACTTGAAAGGGTTGAAAGATCGTCGTTGAGAGAGTCTATAGCATGTGATACCTCTATGGCTGGAAAAGCTAAAACAACTTTATATCATCCGCAAAGATAAAAAGCTTTGAGTTTTTTACGAAATCTTGCACATCATTAATATATATAAGAAAATGGAGGGGGCCTAGTACGCTACCATGCATGACTCCACTTGGTATAGTTTGTGTTTCAGGGGATATGCCATTAACGGAAACGGAGAAGGTGCGATCAGAAAGATATGAACAGAAACAATTAAATAGGGATCTGGAAATACCAAGTGATGATAATTTTCGAAGAAGAAAAGAATGAGCGACCTAATCAAATGCTTTGGCAATGTCTTAGAAAACTGTCAGTACAGCTAATCTATGATCTATGGAGGCCGTTATATGGTCCAAATATACTAGCTGACAGGTAATGCAGGACTTTTGATTTAAAAAGCCATGTTGGAATGGAGGAAAGCGTTTGGGCCCAAGTAAGCTATTAATGCGTTTTTGATCAACTTTTCGAATAGCCTAGAGAGAAAAGGTGTGTGATTAATTGGGCGATAATTAGTGATGATGTGCGAATTCCCTGTTTTAAGCCGAGTTACAATGACACAATGTTTCCATTCGAGGGGGAAAATACCAGATTTAATAGAAATATTAAACAGGTTTAATAAAATTAAAGGTATATCATCCGTATTTATTTGCAAGATTGCTGGAACAAAGCCCACAATATCAGGCTTGTAAGAAGCTTTGCTTCGCCGACACATTGCGCTAACTTCTTGTAAACTAAAGGAGATGGAATCCATACACATTGAATTAATATTTTGATTTGGGAGTACAGGGTATACGCTGGTATTGAATGACTGACTAAAATAGTTCAGAAAAAGCTTACTTATTGCTGAAGAGTCTGATGTTGATGATTCCCTACCATCATCGTTGAACACAAGTGTAGAAATTTCATGTTTACTTAGATTATATCGAGATCTCGTTAGACTGTTCAAAGACTTGGTCTTCCAAGCACTGTTCATGGCCATTCTTTCTTGATTCTCGATGAATTGTAATTTGATTGTTGTAAAAGAGCTAAGAAGTTCGTTGAGACGTAAAAATTAATAAAAGTCTGGTGTGTAGTTTACAAAAGCAGGAAGACGGGCTATCTTTTTTCAAGAAGTTTTATTTTATCAAGTTTATTAGGTTTAGTCTTTCGATGAGTTGATGCAGTTACAAGACATCTAGAGAAATTTTTATGAAATATGGAAGAGATAAGATTAAAATCTGGAGATATAAAGAAGTCAGTCCAATCAGAGTTTCTGATTAGAGTCGAAAACTTTATCCGATCAATATAAAGACAATCATTATCTGTGCTGATGGATGTCCGAGTTTCATAAAGATGAAGTTGGCACATAACCATTTTATGATCACAACCAAGAAGGGGCGGTATGACTTGCACATTACTAGGATTAGGACCCAATGTGAAAATAAGGTCTAGAAAGCTTGATTGTCTTGTAAGTTTATCTACTACTTAAGTGTAACCTAGTAAGCCGATTGCTTCGGAAAAAGAGGAGAATTTTCTAGATAGATGGGGGAATTTCAGCATGTATAAGGCATGGTAAAATCACCAGCTATAAGTTAATTTTCATGAGGGGTCATAGAAACTTCAACAAAAGCATTTTTTAACTTATCAAGATTATGTGAAGATGGAGGAGGTGGCTTGTAAATACAACCGAAAAGGGCGTCCAGTAAAGGTATATCGATCCATAACGAATCATCAATATCATCCAGTGTAGAAGAAGAATAAAGTTTGGCCGGGATATCCTTAGTAATATATATGATGCAACCACCACCACGAGTGAAGCACCGATTTTTACGAAAAATATTATAATTTGGTAGGAAAAGGAGTGCGTCTGCGTCTTCATCAGTCGTCCAAGTTTCAGTGATTAAGACTACATCAGTCGGGTTAGCAGATAGGAAAAATTGAAGATCGGACATTTTAGAAGTAATGGATCTCGCGGTAAATAAAAGGATGCGGATAGGGGAAGTAGAAAGAGGGGTATTAATGTTAGGGGCCAGAGATTTGAAACTAGGTTGTGCTACATCCTGTAGATGGGTGGAAAAACAAGGGGAAAATTTGAAGGTTGGAAATGGTCTGGGTACATACTTATCGTTAAATCCTTAAAAAATGCAAAAAGATAATATTTTCAAACTTGGCTGGTCGGCGTCGTCAAACTGTGCTTCAAGGAATTCCCACGATTTCCTTCCATGGCTCAAACTTCAGCAGAAGCGCACGTTTCAAGTATTTTGGTGTCATTTTATCACAGAATCTCAAATGGACTGATCACGTGACTGCACAGTACTTGAAGGTTAGAAGGTTATCATTTTACGCCTTACGTATGCGTTCTTTAGCTGTTCCTCCCGATGCAGTTAGATGTTTTGTTTTTTATCGCATTGCTCCCATTTTAATCGACGCATTCCTATAATTTTTCCTGGTCTTTTTGAAAATGAGTTTTTGATGATCAGAAGTGGAATCAAATTAATTTCAAGATTGAACTTTTTTCTATCGATTTAATTCATAATATGATCGTCGAATGCCACATTCGTGAATGTGACATGTTGGTCAGAGTCATATCGTCTGATAATGTACACCCACTGCATGAGTTCCTTATGGTTTGCAGATCGTTCCCAGCTACGCGTAGTGAACATATCGCAAGAATTGATAAATTCAAAAATTCTTTCATTCCTTACCTGGCTCGATATTTGGTTGATAATACAGAAGTTATTCTCGATTTGTGGAAGAAAATGACATTATAATGACTGAAATGGGATCATCCTTATTTGACATGTCTTTTTTTTAAAATATACATTTTATTCCGTGTAGTCAAATTAATAGTATCGCTGAAAATTCATGTACTCGAATAAAGCCATTTTTCTTCTCCTTCTTTTTCAACATGCACGGACATTCTTATATAAAATGAATGTCCGGAATGACAAATGAATTTTACTTACTAATAATCCTAAGCTAGAAAAACGAACTCATTAAAGAAATGTCTATGGATATTTTGCTAGAAGAATTCCAACTTAAAAAAATCCAGTAAAAGTATGCAAGAGAAATGCAACCTCTCATCTTAACACCGCCAGATTGCTTCTACAGAAAATAATGTCAGTATCAGTATCAGTATCAGTATCACAGGGCGATAGTCGACCAAGTCGAAACGAGTGCCCAGATTCTTTTGGAGGTGTGCTTGAAAACACCCACCACTACCAGGATTAATTCGTATGTAACACAGGCGTGTGTAACTGAGACTGGAAGATGGGAGATGTCTCATCACCTAATGGTGAGAGAGTTATGCATGTTGCATGTCCAATCGAATGAAAAGACAAATGCGAAAAAATGAAAAAGAAACTCTTTTTTGTGTTTCAAAATGTTTTTCGAATATTTTTGTGTTTTTTATCATAAAAATGAGGGATTTAGTCTTAAGGGTAATGCTCCGGGAAGAGCACCTACCACCGTTTGTCCAGCCCATGTTTGAACGCAATTACTGAAGTTGCCAAGATTAGTTCTGCGGGAAGTGAGTTCCACGCGTTTACTATACGGATGCTAAAGAAGTGCGTTTTGGATTCGAGCCTGGTGTGCTGTTTACTTAGCTTGAGACTGTGCCCTCGTGTACCAACCAAAGGAGAGAACCGGAAGAAGTCATCGAATTCGAGACAACTTAATTCTTTGACAACCTTAAAGGTCTCTATAAGATCCCCCCTAAGTTGCCTCCTCCTAAGTGAGAAAAGTCCTAGTGTTAATAGACGATTTTCATAATTGGTTTATGATAACCCCTCGATCATGCGAGTGGCCAGCTTCTGTACCTTTTCTAGCTGCACTATATCCTTCTGGTAATACGACTTTCAAGCCTGCATACAGTATTCTAAATGTGGCCTTACTATTACCTTGTAGAAGGACAATAGCACCTCAGCTTTTCTGCAAGTGAGGGCTGAACGTAGTCAAAAGAGTTCCCTTCTGGCCCTTTGAGCTGCAGCAGCACATTGGTCAGCCCACTTAAAGTTTGCGAAGACTACGATTCCTAGGTCCTTAGTAGAATTTACCCAACGGAACTCCGTGTGAGCTGAGGGCGTAGACACAATCATGTTGCCCGCCAGTGTAGAGAGCAAGTGACTCTTATCTAGGTTAAGGGGAAGGTCCCACTCACCCACCCATGCTGTTACAGCTTCCACATCACTTATCAGATCGCAGTTATCCGACCTACCGACAATTTTAACGTCGTCAGCAAACATATAAAAGGGTGAGAGCAGTTGGTTTCCTAGATCATCAATGAAGATGAGCAACAGCAACGGCCCCAGGACTGAGCCCTGGGGAACGTCACTAGTTACATGCGCACCTGCGGAGTAAGTATCATCTACCCTGACAGTAAAGAAACGGTCGCTAATGAATGCTCGAATCCAGCTCAGAAGGTTCCCTGATACTCCTATGGCTGAGAGTTTGAGAAGCAAGAGCCTATGGTTGACTGAATCAAAAGCCTTACTAAAGACGACATATAAGACTTCTACAGCAATACCATCATCCATCCTCTTAGTAACCTCGTTCAGAAAGCTCAACAAATTTGTAAGACATGACTCACCTTTTAGGAAGCCGTGTTGTGCGCCATTCAAAAGAGAGTGTTTGGTTAGATATCCACATATTTTATCGCGGATTAATCTTTCCATAACCTTACATAGTACACTAGTGAGGCTAACCTAGCGGTAATTTTTGACTGCAGAGGAAGCTCCTCCCTTATGGATAAGCACTACAACGGCTGTTCTCCAGTCCAAAGGAAGGGTACCCTGACTGAGGGATGATGTGAAAAGTTCTGTGATCGGCACAGCTAATATAAGCGGTAGCATTCTGATCATTCGTGGATGGATGCTATCGGGCCCTGCCGACTTGTTGTAAGCTAGGCTGGCCAATATATTCTCGACATTGTGTACCTCGAATGTAAGGTCAGTGCAGAGGGGGCGATCAGCGAGTACACATTGAAGTGATGGCGCAGAGACGTTCGTGTTATCATCTCGGCGTTGTACGCCTTGAAAATGCGAGAAAAACAAATGAGCCTTTTCAGTGCTTGCAATGACGACTAAGCCATCGTCCCTTCTCTAGGTACCTACCCCTTTTCGTGTTGACCCTTTAGATTGAACGTAGCTGTAGTAACGTTTCGGATGAGTATGGGCCTCTTGAGCGAGTCTTATTTCGAAAGAAATCTTTGCTGCACGTATCTTGAAAACAGCTATGTTTCGCGCTTCTTTGTAACGGGCCCAGGTCCCACATGAGGGAGTAAGCTTATAACGTCTCCATTTTGCGTCGCGGTGACGTACGCTACGGGAAACTGAGGCTGACCACCATTGAGGTTTACCTTTTCGCGAACAGGTAAGAGAGGAGCGAATCGATCCTGAAGTTGAAGGATGTTTTTCTTGATCTGCCCCCCACATACCATCCACATTTTCAATGTTTTGCCATGGGAGTAGCGCGGCTGCATGTAATAGGGAAGCAGGGTCGATCCTGTGGAAGCTTCGAGACATCTTAAGTGGGGGTTTACCAAATGACAGAAGTAACTCGCAGGCTAACACTACGTGGTCGCTCTTTCCTAGTGGTGGCAGTAAGACCAAATTTTGTATACCGCTTTCAGAAGTTGAAATAACTAGGTAAAGAATAGACGGAGACTGACCCTCATTGAATCTAGTTTGTTCGTTTACGTGTTGGTAAAGTGCATGGGAGTGTAGCCAGTCCAGAAAATCATTCGCGACTCCTGGGGCATGTGAGGTTTGGTACTCCCAGTTTATTTCGGGTAGAATAAAATCGCCAAAAATTACAACACGTGGTGCTACGGCTTAATGAGACGAGAGCTTAATTTGCAAACGAGCATTTCTTCCAAACTATTGCTCGGACTACGGTAGACGCAGCTTACAACTATACGCGTGCATCCATGCATGAGCAAGGCAGATATTATCTGCACATTCGTTGTAGAAAAAATACTTTTTTTGAAGGGAATAGCGTTATCAATAAGGAGCAACGCCCCTCCTGCTAGCTTACCCGCTTCTTACGGCGCTAAACCTATCCGCGATTAAAGCTGGTATGTGGTCTACTTGAGACAACCATGATTCAGTGAGACCCACAATTTTGTAGTGGGTGTCGTCACCTCTACAGAGTAGTTCAGCCCATTTATTTCTAATGCTACAAGCGTTTGTATAAAACAGAAGAGCACTATCATGTGGGGCCAGACTCCCGGTGTTAGGGCTACCTAAGAGCTTTTTGTCCTCGGGCGTACTGATATCAATTTAACAAAGAGAGGTGATAAGATTTACTGCTCCCAAGAAAAGATATTACCGGAATCGTTGATTGGTTAAATATCGGACACTACAATTGATCAGTGAAGATATTCAAACGCACTGTACGGTTTGTAAGTTGATTAGTTCTTATTATCATTATCGACCGACATTCTAGAAACCCCGATTTTGTGTTATAAAATTAGTGTTTATTCTATTGGAAGATTTGTGGAAGATTACGTGCCGTGCGGTCGCATTATTTTAAACTCCTGATTATCAGGATATACTGTTCTGACACCTACACGTACCAGGATATATCATACCTCATTGGAATTCCCCTGATGTCAGCTTTGTAGACATACCACTGTCATAGCGGTATACGATGATAGAGTAAATTCGGATTTCTCATGATTTTCCCATGATGGATCTATGCGTGCAACCCTGTTAATACAATTTAAGTGCTCAAAACGATCGCGACTACTTGCTTTTGAAAGCTGAGAAACTTAACTGCGTTGAGGGTAAATGCGTCGTGCATCCTGACACCCCGCCACACAAGAAAAATTCTAGCCTAATTAGAGCTAAAAAGTCAAAGTTAGGTGTTAATCGTACCTCACCATATTCGCTCCGAGGCGAAACTTTGTAAATGACAAACGTTTGACGATGACGCTAACACAGGGAAATTATAATCAATATTGAAGAGTGTCACAGTCGAGATACGTCCTTTAGAGGATAAATCGTGGTTGACTTGCAGTGACACGGACCACGAAGATAAAACTAAATGCCAGTAGTTGTCATCCGTAGCTTACTTGGATATGTTCTCCGAGCTTGTTGAGTTTGCATCGGACGTTTCATTGCCAGACTAGGCAACATCTTCAGCAATTGTTGGCAAATTGACTGCTCGAATTTGAACTGACGATGGTATTTGGCCGGCCGACCACTGGTCACGTGATCGCATGTGATTGATTGATTAATTGGCTGCCTTTACGTTTCTTCGTCTCAGTCGCATCCGTCCGTAGATGTCGTCCAAGCTCATGTCACGACACCAATTCTCTCATATCAACGCACGTCGACAACGAAGATCACGAGGTGGACTGGCATAACTGCCATATCTTGGGTCGAGCTAATAACAAAGCAGCACGAGAGTTCATCGAAGCCTGGTACTCCGGTGAACGATCGATCAACGAACACGTGAGCTTGGACGACATCTACGCACGGATGCGACTGAGACGAAGAACCGTAAAGGCAGCCAACCGATCAATCAATCACATGCGATCACGTGACCAGTGGTCGGCCGGCCAAATACCACCGTCAGTTCAAATTCGAGCAGTCAATTTGCCAACAATTACTGAAGATGTTGCCTAGTCTGGCAACGAAACGTCAGATGCAAACTCAACAAGTTCGGAGAACATATCCAAGTAAGCTAAAACAACGACCCGAGCTAAAAATATTCCAAACAATACTAACAGTTGTCATCCGTTTAAAAAACGTATGCATCATCTCTTGATAAAATACAGTCTTCAAAAAATGCAAAGCAGCATTGATAATTACGCCCGAGGACAAAGAGCTCTTATGTAGCCCTAACAATGGGAGTCTGGCCTCATGTGATAGTGCTCTTCTGTTCTATACAAATGCTTGTAGTATTAGAAATAAATGGGCTGAACACCATTGTAGAGTTGACGACACCCACTACACAATTGTGAATGTCACGGAATCACGGTTGTCTCATGATGACCACATACCAGCTTCAATAGCTGATAGGTTGAGTGCCGTAAGAAGCGATTGACCTCTTGGTAAGCTAGCAGGAGGGTCGTTGCTCCTTATTGATAACGCTATTCCTTTTGAGATAAGTATTTCACTTTCTACAACGAACTTAAAGATAATATCTGCCTTGCTCATGTATGGATGCACGCGTATAGTGATAAGCCGCATCTACCGTATTCCGAGCACTAGTTTGATAGAAGATGCTGTTTTGCAAATAAAGCTTGCGTTTTTTTAGCCGTAGCATCACGTGTTGTAATCTGTGGCGATTTTGATATACCCGGAAATATATATATATATATATATATATATATATATATATATATATATATT
>JACCGJ010012321.1:0-23592 GCA_013407085.1 Atriophallophorus winterbourni
ATGATCACTCCGTACTGTCGTTGTGTACAATCGTGTAGATTCTAGTTAATTTTAACATTCGCTCTTTGAAAGAAAAATTTCAGTAACGGGAGACCAAATTTGTCGCACAATGTTAAATGATGTCAAGTAGTTCGATATCCTTCCTCAGCCAGAGTGCCCAGACATGGATGGAATATTCCATAACAGGACGTACATACGTAATGATTAATCTGGGGTAAGGTTTCGGGCGTGAAAATCCTGAACATCCTTTTTAGAAGCCTCAGTATACAATAGGCTTTATTGTACACTGTCCGGTAAAGATATCCAGGCTTAAGGTTAAACGACAACCAGATAGTGAGATGTTTTTCTGTCGTCGTCCAGCCGAGATCATTGCGTGGCAAGCTGATACGTGTGGTGTAGAGATTTTCCGAGCCGCAGCATTTTAGATTTCTCAGGGGAATTGCATCCGCGTAATAGTCGAAAACCTTTTGCTCAAACAAGTTTAACATTGTTTCAGTGGCCAAAGCTTTTCCGATGGATGATTGACCAATAAATCGATTTGTTTATTCTGAATAATCGCACTTCCATTTTGATTTGAGTAAAAGAATCCTAAATGTGTACAAATTTGTACTTGCATGCCACTGTGAACGTCATTGGCATAGCGAAACTTTTGATGACTCATCCACTCGGTGGATCCTTGCCAGCGGATCAAATCAATGGGATTCACCAGTTTTAGATGGGCAGGCGTCCCCAGCACTTACAACTCCAATCGTAAATATTGTTCTGCTTTGATCCAGCTTTAGTATTTTAACTAATTACATAACTTGACAGATTTTCTAAAGCACAGTATGAGACTCTACCCTCGTTCACAATTTCATAATAAGACTGCGTATTTCAAAAAGATTTTTTAACTTGTTTGATCTAAAAGTGCTCTATTCTCGATTTCCTCTTATTCTCTAGCTAAATCCTGTAAATTCACCGCGCGATGTTTTCTAGAAAATGGTTGTCATCATGCTAGAACCTGTTTCCTTGATGGTCACATTGCTCAGCGTTTTCTTCCCGAATGCGGTGACCACTCTGTCAATCACAGAACATGTTTATCATATAAAAGAAGAACTTCCAATCGGAACGAGGTTAGGAAACATCGTTACGGATATTCCTCAATTGAATAATCGAAAAGTGACAAGTGAAAATGATGATCAGAAAACCGCTTGGAAATTTACAATTATCAATTCGATGGATCATGGTGTGAGACTTTTTGATGTGAGTTCTTGGATGATTTATTACAAATAGATTTTTTATTCGAAAGAGTTTTTAAGATACCAAAGATGTGTGCAAGAAATCGCCTTTTTGGAGCCTTGATTTGACTCTGTATTCTAAATGTAATTTTAAATAAAGCATATTTGCTAAATTTTTCGAAGCAAAGAGTGAAGCTCCTCTCCTTCTTAAACCGAGTCGTAGGTTTATTACTATTTTAAACGAGAAAAAACACAAGAAATGAAACAAACTCAGTATTTATTACAGCTGATTGAATATATATTCAGTAGAAGGCATTTCACAAGCTAAATTAAGTCAATAACTGTTCATGATGCATGTAAAACTTTTATGATATTTGGCTCACAGCGATTTTTATATTGCGCTGTATAGTTTGATAGAAGAGAACATATTAAGTCAAGAAACAGATTTGGTCAAATAAAGATTTAGGGCGTTTATTCAACGCAGTATGTGGGAAAGGCGGAAACGTTGAATGCTTTATGCTCGAATCAGCTTCTCAAGTTAAAATTTTTGTTATAGGGTCATAAAATCAAACATGAGCTTACCCCGTATGCCTCGTTGTATAACGTTTTGCAATTTGGGGTTGAATATTCGCTAAAATTGTGGCACATTCCCCGAGTCCAGTCGTCAAGGGTAAGGAGAAGGTTAGTAATGCAGGAATATCCCTTTCTAAAACCGTGTTGCGCTCCCAAAAATATTTTATTTTCTTCAAAGTATTTTCTCCGTTTGTTCGCCAAGATCCTTTCGAGCAACTTGCATACGGCGGACAACAAGGCAACAGGCCTGTAATTTGCCGGCTCTGAACGCGCATTTGAAAATCGGTGAAATTATAGCGGATTTCCATTCCGTCAGTATGACACTTTGGGATAGCGATTCGCAGAATAACGGAGTCAGAGGTCTACATAGAAATTGTGCACAATGCTTGAGTATATTTTTGGTAATTTATCATTACCAGGGTTCCCAGCACCTCTTCTTTGGCAATGGTTATTGTCTCCAATGGTACAGGATGCGTTATTTCTGGATCCAGTTGTATATCCACGCTTCCCTTCAGACAAAATGCTGTAGCATAATAATTTACTAGAAACTCTGCGGTGTCAACTGCATTTGTAGTCATTCAAGAGTGCGTCCGTAAGGTCGCAACTCCAGGTTTCACTGAAGATTGCTTGTTCACAATCTGGTAAAAGAGCGCTGGATTCCACTCCATTTTAGACATTATATTAGCTTGATACTGTGTTTTGTCTTCAGTAATAAGTTTAATAACATGGTTCCTAAGTAATGTGTTGCTCACATCCCCGCACTTCAAATATAACTTTGGTTCCTAAGTGTTCGAAAGGTCTCGTATGTGGTTTCGTTGGTTAAGCGGCGATGGTTTCTCCAAGACATATTTCTCATTTTAATCCATTTCCGAGTGCAACTGCGGATTTTAAATCCGAATGCATTTCCACACTGTTTAGGTACGAATTCTGAGTTAGAGGTGATTTTCCGACTAAGCTTCTTCAAAATGTTGGACCACTGCTCTTTTACTTTGATGCCTTCAATTTGCCAATCGTTAATCAAACTTATAGCGTTTGATAATTTCGATAGGCATACCTTTCGGATGATTTTTTGTATCGTTTGCTTGATCTGCTCGTCACTGATAGTAGAAATTCAAGATCAAATAGTTGCTCGAACCTTGCGGACGGAGTTTTCTTCAGTTGTCAAGATCAAATCAAGCATTAAAGGCATACCTGTCCATCTGTATCTTGCATTGCTTTTCACGTGATTATAAAAAGGAATTTCTTTAAAGAGCTGCTGGAAGATGGCAGCAGTGGATATCTGAGAAATTTTGTTAGTCTTCAGCAAGTTATGAAGATTATAGTCTGCCATGATCGAGATTCTAATATGAAATCTTGAAACAATCATGCGTAGCTTGTCGAGTAGATTCGTATAACATACTTTCGGGGGTGCTGGTGGACGATAAATTACACCGATTGTGCAATCTTCGCCTGTAGTCGTTGCCAACAAGCACCATAGCGTGTCCTAAAGCGCCAAGTCGTAATCCGTGAGTTCTCTGCATTTGTGTCTCTGATCATATTAGAGTACCACATCTCCTCCACATGGTGCACGGTCTCGGTGAAGCAGTGACATGCCAGCAATCTCTAAATCAAAATCGCGGATTTCCGGGTTAAGCCAAGTTTCGGTAATCGCAATTAACTGAGATCGTTTGATCTCACACCTAGCGACGATTTCGGCAAATTTGTTATTCAAACATTGGGAATTGGTATAGAAGCACCCAAGAACAGTTTTACTAAGTAAAGATGAATGGTGTCGTGTGATGACAAAATCTGAAACACCCGTCATTGTCGCGCCGACTCCGGAACAGTCGGCACTTCTGTGTTCTTTCACAAGTTCAGTAGCATATCGGACAGTGTTGAATGCAGAGTTGGCTGCATTTTTATCAGTATTTCTGTAACCGTTAAGGATTACACCATTTGGGATTTGTGTTTCCAACATTTCCAGTTGGAACGTCCAGTATCAACCATGGCACTAATCAGGAAGTTTATTTTAAATGGACATGGCCCATTACCTTTGTAATTCGCTGCGGAAGGCGGTTTGAAAATATCAATGACAACGGCATTTTGGATAAAAATAGTATTAGCCAGAAAACTCCATTGCCTGTAGTCACGCTCAGCTCGCTCATTAGCCTCGGGATTGCCTGCGAGCTATGGAACTCCGAGGATGATAAGATTGCGGGATGTTGTCTTTCTTATGTCACTTGTATTATTCCTACATTTGCACCATGGAATATCAGCATGAATACGAATATTCAGTGAGTTGTTAGACCGAACTGGGTAAGAATTTAGTAGAACGTTTTCTAGGTCACGCTCATTTTCTAAGTTAACCCTCAACAGTCTGGGTTTATCCTAATGAGGTTAATCACGCCGTCTAGCTAAACGACTCAATGCTAACGGCATCTATAAAAATCAACAAGCTTCTGGTGAATGAGTTGGATGATTAATAGTAATCTATATGCACCACAAGATTTCCTTTCTCAAACTTTGATGATTTTGTAAGCAACGTGCACCAACTTAATAAACATCTCAAGCTCTTAATCAGATATTCATCTCTGATTCGAATTGGACATCCCGGTCCGTTCTACAAAACATATTGACTAATTATTTTGTTAATTTGTTTGTTATACCCATATTTTGGGGCCATCTACTTTGCTGGAACGAATCAAGGCGTAATTGATCTACCGCTATAATTTTTTGCTCTTGCTCATGAATATTGTCAAGCTTTTCTAACCATTTAAATTTGCTCATGAATAGCTGGATATACACATTTTAGCAGCTGAAAATGGATGCATCATTAAACTGGCTTTAATAATCCGTCTATTCTACAGCTAAACAACAACGGAGACCTTCAGATATCAGGTCGTGTTGATCGAGAGCAGCTTTGTCCACAACCAAGTTCACTTACAAACAACGATTACATGACATACACCTCCGCAATTAAACAAACATCTGATATAGACGCGCTACATCGGCATTACTCAAACAACCTTGAAAAATGTATTGTGTGGTTGCGGATAGTGAGAGAATCACAATTTACTACGCAGCATTCCGCTTCACATCGAATGGATGTCAATATTCGTATCATGATCGAGGATATTAACGACAATGCCCCACAATGGCCGAATGACCTTAAGCGTTTCAAGGTCGAATTCCGTGATGGTGATCCAATCGGAGAACAGCGTACGTTGCCACCAGCAAGCGATCAAGATTCTGGTTTGAATGGTAAAATTGACTATCGGATATCAAATGTTGAAACCAGGGGGAATGAAAATATCCCATTTAGTTTGATCGTTCAACCGATGGATGGGATAAGCTTGTACGCGACAAGGCCAATTGACAGAGAAGAGAAAGAATCTTATCAAATACTTTTGGAAGCTTTTGATATGGCTGGCACGGGAAAAGTGAACTCACTCCAACTAACTGCTACCTTGACTGTTGACATATTTGTGGCTGACATAAATGACAATACACCCACATTTAGTCAACCATTGTACACACCCAACTCGCCAATACCGGAAACAGTGGCAATCGGCACCGTGATTCTGGTATTGAATGCGACTGATTCGGACACCGATTTGAATGGCGCCTTCGTTTTCAGTCACAGTAAAGAGCATGCATGGATGACTGCCGAAACGGTTGCTCGAAATTATTTTGAGGTCAGGTCAAATGGCGAGATTGTGGTTCGTAGAACATTGAACGTGGATCGTACAGTATTCACGGGCGCTGATGCATCATCGCAACCTAGAGGAGCCCATAGAGAATTCCGGTTTCGTGTTACAGTGGAAGATAAAGCAATGAAACCTTACACGAAATCTAGTGACGCGACAGTGGTGATCATGGTGCAGGACGAAAATGACGAGGCTCCTGTCATTGCAGTCAGACCGCTGGATGTGTCGAACTCAAGGTCGAATGTGGATCATGCGAATTCAATGGGTTATTTATCAATAATGGAGAATCAGCCAATAGGAACACCGATTTTTGTTGTACAGGTAAGCTACCACTGTATTGCGAATTAAGTTTTGATGGTTTATAAGTGTGTGATTTTGACTGATATTATATTCTTGCAGTTTGAAACATTCAAGGTAATTCAAGATATTTAATCGTCTAGAAAGCAAGTTTAACAACGACCATTGGATGGCTAAAACTACAATTTTAGAAAAGATAAACAAACTGAGAAATTTAATTACACAGTGCATAAGTGCAACCTTTACGGAACTTTGGCAAACGACACTGAACCAGCTGAATTTCACCCGACCCCTTGTATTGAATATCTTATCGTTATTTAATAAGGTCATAGATTTTTGTAACCTAATATATTACTGACCATTGACTATTCTCTTCTGCAGACCACACAACGGGGATTCCTAGAAGTTAGGTCGTCTGACTAATTTTTTTATGCATTTTCAGCAAGGTCACTAAGAGAATGAATGATGGTATAGCGGTCGATGTCTTTTATTTTAACTTTAGTAAGACTTTCAATCCAGTGAACCTGCTCCTGCTTTCAAACTCACAGGGTTGCGTGTGTCAGGTGCCCTACTGTACTGGACCACTAATGACACGCATGTGCGAACATAACAAGTGGGGTTCACCAGAACTCTGCCTTAGGGCCGTTGCTTGTCCTTATCTACCTTGATGATCAAGATAGCTAGCTAGCTAGCGCTCGCCCTGTTTATGTTTCTGACGTCGTAAAGAATGGCGGTAGGTCGGAAATCTCCGATCTGATAAATGTCGTAGTAGCTGTGATGAAATAACCCTCTAATTGGGAACTTTCCCTTAACATAAAGAAGAGTCATTTGATGTCTCTAATTGCAGTTAATATGATTGTCTCCAGACCCTCAGCGCACACGCATCCCGTAGGGTAAAATGTATTCAATTCAATTTCAATTCAATTTAATGATCAAGAAGCATATAGCTTTACAAAAACCACATAATAATATGGGAATTACGAATAACATAGGAAGTTAAAACGGGATTTGTTTGCTTACTGAGCAGTTCAGGAATCAGGTAAAAATCCATAGGGCAGAAACTGTTTTCAATTGGTTGGATGGCATATGTAAATCCATGGGGTCAAGATGTATAGATTACTTGGATGCATGGGTTCACAGTTCAAAGCTTTAATGGTGTAGAATATATAGATTCAATGTTTAGATTGGTTGGCATGAATTTGTCCAAGTTTGATTTGAATATATCCAAGTTGGGTGAATCAGCAACATTAGAGGGTAGGGAGTTCCAACTAAAACATGAACGTACAGAATAGAAATACATTCGACAGTTCAGTCTCGAGTCGAGAATAAGTACTGTGTAGTCATAACTCCTACTGGTTCCGGGTGGTAGTCGTATGAATAGTGTATTCAGGGGATGGTTGGAGGTATGCAGTATATTTAACATAAGCATGAAATCAAATCTAAGACGCAGTTAGCGAGAGTCGAACAGATTGAGACTTAAGGGGGTTAACGATAATCACAAGAGTAGGAAAACGGTTTAGCATATCATAAAATGATTCAAATGTACAGACTTAGTTTTAGTCTTAAAAGACTGAAACAAAACTCGAAAATTCTTAACCAGGAGAGCTCTTCGTTAAACATAGATTCGGTAACCTGATTCTACATATCACGGCTAGATTTGGCTGACAGCGTCTCACCTTCTTGCAAATCTGCTAACAATTCTCTTTGTATGTTGAGTTGATTTTCAAGGAATTCTCGATTATTATCAAGTCAACTAATAAAAAGGTCCCTTGAAGTTACAAATGCTTACCTCATAGATCTTCTATTTCATTAAAGATCACCAATAGTTCTTAAAAGCTGGGGTAATCACGAAAACTCGTAACAGACAGGAAATTCGACGTATGCAAATTCGAATTCGAAGACAATTATCTGCTTCAATAAAATGCCATTCAACACACCGAAAGACATATGCTTCACATGGGCGAAAATGTACTTTTAAACCATAGATTATTATCGATTATTATCACAGTTCAAGTTCCTGAATCCTTGAATCCTTGAACTGATGGCTTGGTATAAGGCCCGTGGAAACAGAACTTTGAGCTTCCAATATTAGAAAATTGAAGAGCACAGTTCATTACAGAAAACCCTAAGATTGTTAGGCATTTTGGAGGAATATTTGGGTGATTTTCATCAGCAAATTGACAGTTGATAATAAACATATGCCTCTAATTAATGATAGAGTTGACAATAGATGCTCAAACAATCTGAATAAGGATTGATATTGCCATTTTTGATAAAACTTATCACAAGGCGATACATTTCGTAGAGGGCTTCCGTGAGGTTCCGTATATAGGAGGATTGTTACCAGTGAGCGGATGTAGTTGGCCATCTTCGGATGATGCCGACCATGGATATACATCACAAGGCCATGATGGTTTCATGCACTGCGGCGTTTGAAATGACAAAACGGAAAGGCGTTTACGACGTGATATTATTCTAACTAGTACAATTATGGCCGCCTCGAAACAATGTAGTAGTGGTAAATAAGTTGTGCTTGTAAGCCACTGTTGAGTGAGGTTGGCACGACCAACCTGTTCAATCGTATGGGCCAAAACGCATGTAGATGGGATTAACCTCATCATCATGAACGTAGATGCATATTTTCATCACAATACCGGTTTTAGTGCCGTTTACACACATCAGGAACCGCATGCCTTGTAACAGTTGAGGTAGGGTAAGCAAATTGTGCTTGTTTGTGAAGGATTGTGTAAAATCGGCATCTGCCTGTACATGCCAAGTTCACGTCGTGATTTTCGGCGCATATTTTTTCTGTCTGAAATATTTATTTGAAGTTTCTGTGCTCAAAATGTGGGGATAGTCACCATTTACGCAAACTACACATGCAAAAGAATGTTGTTTTAAGAAGGACGTGCTTACCCGTCATATCTGAGTATTTTTCCCATTTTCAATAAAACCCCTAATTCTTTCGTGCTAAAAACGCTCGCTTTTTTAAAACGTTTTAATCGAATCTTTGCTTCAATAAAAATGGTTGCCACTGGTTGCTATATATTCAACTTAATCACCCAAAGGACATTCGAATATTTACGATCAAACCAAACAAGAAACTCAACACTTGTATTCTCTAAAATGTGAGCGAATTTTTGTTTCCGACCGTTTTCAATGCTCTTTTGTTTCCCTACCACAAAACACGAAAAGTCAATCACAAATCATTATTTCATTTTCAGACATTCGATCCCGATTTCGATGGTACAGATCAAGTCGCATGTCGCGTGGATTCATCTAATTTCATATTGAATCCTTTACGAGGGAATCTTGAAGACTTCCCGGGTTTGGATCGAGGTTGGACGCCGTTCGAATTACAAACAGGCGTGGAGCTTGATCGGGAAGCGACGCCCATACAATACGTGGCGGTTTTGTGTTCTGATATCGCAGGCCACGTGACTGAACGAAAATTGTTGATTCGACTGACAGATCAAAATGACAATAGTCCGCGATTCGTTAGCGAAACCTTTTATTTGGAAGTAGAAGAAAATGCTCCAGTTGGAACTCTCGTTCAACTTGCTGAGTTTATGAACGGGAAGGTACATTCAACCATTAGAGGTCGCGCAACCGGGGTCTACGCCATCGATGAAGACGCTGGAATCAACGCGAAGATTTCCTACTTTCTATCAGAATCTGATCAGGCGTCGAGTCATTTTCGAATTGACAAAGAGACTGGAACGTTGAGTACTGTATCGGTGTTTGATAGAGAGGCTGTGCAGGAAATATCGTTGCCTGTATTCGCAAGAGATCACGGGGAATTGCCGTTAACCGGAAGCGCTACAGTGAAGGTATTTAAAAATAACTTTTTTCAATCTGAGATTCCAATTTTGTATATCAAAGTTCATGTATAAATGGTCAGTCGACTTTCATCTGAAAAGCTTCCATTGTTATGACACCTACATATTTTTTATTTTCAAATAATGTTACACACCAGGCATATTTTGTAAATCTTATACTTATTCACGCGTCCGATTAACTGTCAAATATTGTTGCTCTTGTAAATTTATCCGAATCTCTCATTATCATCAACTGAGTAAAATATATACGGGACCAATAGTGTCGTTATAATGGATAGGAGTTTGTACACCATCGGTTAGAGCAGTTTCCTGAGAGCGGTAGCTAAAATTAATCTTATTCCTATTATTTAATTAGAACTTTAAAAAAAAATTCGACCATAATCGCATCAGATATCCAGTTTGACACATCTGAGTCATTTTGTGCACCGACAGTGACAATCTCTAGGCTTACTATTGGCCATTTAACGGTTAGGCCAAAACAGGTTCCTCATGGAGTGCTATTTCGTCACGTCGCACATCCTGACTAATACACTAGGTCTGACGAAATTTCTCTCAGATGCAAGACGTTTTCCTAAAACTGTTAGTATCAAATGCATACAAATTTCTTTCCGTGATTTGAGCCGTCTGCCTGGTGCTATATAATTCAAGTCAGATGAAACTTTGTTGGTCTTATTATTACCAAGACCAGATTTTCTAGAAAATTAACAAAAGCTAATAAAATCGCTTTGAGAAAATGGCTGACGGGACCTGGTCGAGAGAGGATGTATATTGAACAATGATGGAACCGTCGG
This sequence comes from Atriophallophorus winterbourni, assembly GCA_013407085.1. Lineage (NCBI taxonomy): Eukaryota > Metazoa > Platyhelminthes > Trematoda > Plagiorchiida > Microphallidae > Atriophallophorus > Atriophallophorus winterbourni. The sequence continues at coordinate 10,404 of JACCGJ010012321.1, forward strand.
GATCGCTTGACTGATTATAACCCCGAATTTGTTTTTCTCAAGAACGTTCTTGAACCTTGAAAGCGAAAGACCTTAGGAAAAAAACCTTTAGAGATTAAAACAGGTACATTCATGAGACTTATCTGAACCAAAATATACAGGGTTAGAATTTACTTTCAATCTCAACGTGGCTATCGCAGGGGAAGATCAACCGCAGACATGATCTTCACCCTGAGAAACCTTCAAGAAAAGTGCCCGTGAACAGTGTATGCTTTTATTGTTCTAACAGGGTGATTTGACGAGTTTACAAAGAGGGTCTTTGCAAAATTCTCGATGTAATATGCTTCCCTTCAAGACTGCTTAAACACGTTAATCCTTTCCACTCTAGCACGAAGGCATCAGTCCAGTCTCAAACAAGGAAATTTTCTTACTCCGACGCTATTCACCCTTTTTTTGCTCTGGTGAAACACGCTATTATAACGACAACCGAAGTTAATTACCTACGCACACGATGTAATGACAAGCTTTAAAACCAGAACCGCTTGAGAGCAAAATCCAAGGCACCATCATGTGGTAATCCATTGCCTGCACTTTACCGACGATGCATCAATTATTGTTCACTACCAAGTGCAGCTCCCGTTGCTAATGGACAATTTGTCGTTGGCATGCAAAGACTTCAAGCTGACAATCATCATGAGCAAGAACAAAGTCCTTGGCCAATGGACTGTATCGCCTCTAATCATCACTGTTGTAAACTGTCAGTTTAAGCCAGTTCAGCATTTCACATATCGTGGTATAATCGTTGCGCATAAACTATCGCTGGACACGCAGATTGATGATCGGATTGGCAGAGCAACTGCAATCTTTTCCGTGTGAACTCTCGTGTCTGGGCAAACGGAAGCTGACTGTGACGACAAAGATGATGGCATACAGCGCGTGCGCGAGATTTACTCGTCTTCATCTGGTCTTCACTGCGTAATGAAGTGCGAAAACTTTCATAAACAGAATGCCCATAATTTTTGGAATAACCCTAAGCCAAGTTATGCGATTCCTGATCGTACTGTCCCTACCTGATTAGTTTAAACAGCACAAATCCGGATGCAGTGTGTAGGTGATGGAAATGCATGCAAAGAAGGACTTTTAATCCTTATATCACCATTTTAATAAAAGCACAATTCGTACATGTGATATGAACACATGTTTGGTTTCGATGCGGCTCCGACGCTCACGCTAAACTCACTTGAATATGCTACATACAAATCCAGATAAATTTAGAAATGCGATCCAGATAAACAGTGTGTAAATTTTATTGTTACTACTTATAAATAATGTTTACAAAAGCATAACTCTCCATCTTTTAATCGATATCAGATATTTATCCGTGACGTCAACGACAACGCGCCACAATTCGATCAATCAGAATACATCTTTCACGTGCTAGAAAATCAGCCACGATCCTCAAAAATTGGTCAACTCAATGCTACCGACAAAGACTCCAACAACACCGGATCGATCCACTATCAATTGTTCAACGATCCAGACGCGAAGTCTATTCGTATTGATCCCGTTACCGGGATCTTGAGAGGGTTGACCGTTTTCGACCGCGAAGCACAATCTGTTTACACATTCCGTGTACTTGCTCGGGATGGTTTCGATCGAATGGCTGGTCGATCAGGGTCACCCAGTGATCGACAACTTACAGGAACCGCCACAGTTACAGTAATAGTGGATGACGAGAATGACAACTGGCCTGTTTTCATCAGTCCAAATGCAACAGCCAACACTTTGGCCATTGCTGTCGACGAGACTTTGGGTCACAAACTTGCGTACGTGCAAGCCACGGACGCAGATGAAGTGGAAAATGGACGGGTTACATACTACTTGCGAACCGGTAATATTAACAATATATTCGGCCTCGATTCGGACTCTGGCTTGCTCTACCTTGCCGGTGTCCCATCAGCGAATGAACAGGGTAGAGGATTGCTAAAAAATGAAAATGACTCCACAATTGATTCGGCCATCGTGATGCGTCAAGACTTTTATATTCTTGGTTTGGAAGCATGTGATTGTGCCGAGGAAAGCAAACGAAAGTGTACCACATTCCATAATTTGAAAATTTTGATACAAAATCCACAGAAACAACGAGATGTCAACGAACCCGACAACACCGTAGGTTCGCAACGCTCAGGCATATTTCCCTACGAGACCGTAGACCAGAGTGTGCACAGACAGACCGATTTCGACAATTCGATAATCCCAACTGCTTGGCGAAGGCGAACTCCGATGGCGTATCGTACGACCAACGAAATTATTGTCATCTGTTTGGCAACGCTATTCCTTTTTGTTTTGCTCATGACGCTGATAATGCTTTTCATGCTCAAGGGAAAACTTTGTGGTCAAAGAAGAAAGTGTACCAAATCTGGTAAGTTTTAACTATTTGAAATTAATAACGATTTCTTATGACTTTATGGATATATATACTCGCATAATTAGTACAAATCTTTATAACCTTTTCATGAGTATTCACTCAATTGAGCTAGCATTTTTCATGTTATGGCTGATCCAATTATGTAGAGTTTAGTCATTTGATGAAAAAGCTTGAAGGAGATATATTCACCGGTATGCAACCATCTCATTCGGATTTGATAACCCAAAAACCTGAAACATTGCGCCCTCGATGTGAATACAAAATCGGCCAAATAAACGCAAAGTTCAAGGAAGAATCGTTAATTAAAAACGAAGATTTTAATAGAAAATTGTAACATTCCAACATTGAAGCTAATAAGTTTGACTCAGCAGTGTGTGATTCTTCACTCTCTGAAGATGAACCAGAATGAATATTGTGAGAATGGTTACTACTTCCGAATCAGATTATATTTTTATTTGAAATCACTTGAGCATGACAGTAAGACAAGTTAGCAAACAATGTAGTCATGATAAATTACTATTTTTGAATGTGTATTCAACATTAAAAAATAGTATTGTATAAGGCGGCAGTAATTGCTGGAACATTCTAGCTTGACACAAAAGGAAGGTGAATGTTTTGCATTTACTGAGCATCCACTGCACATTTAACATATAGTGGATGGACAGATAAACAAATAAACAAGTGGTTTTTAAACCTGGTCTACGGAGCACGTGGACTCTACTAAGAGCGCGCTGCCTACGCCAGCTCTGACTTGTTTATAGAATAGAAAACGGTCTTTATTCAAAAGATCTACTCTATGGAGAGTTGAAACCAAGAAATCAAATTTTGTGCAGGTTGATTTTCGTTTTCAAGGATGCTCTTGATATGGACCCTACTAGTTGGAAAAAACTTGCTATTGTCCACTCGCTTCGAAGAAACTGTATGAGGTATAATCTTCATGCTGGGCACTCGGTTGATAAACACAGATCATATTGATAGTGTGCAAATTTCGCTGATCGGCCGAATACTGCTTATCGCCGTGAGCGCTGCGGGACAGATTACTCCTCCAAAACCAGATGATGTGGTCATTTGAAACTTGATAGGGCATAAAATCGTCAGGCTGAATGACCAACGATGTCAAGACAAGTTGGGGGCTTGTATGCAACTGTTGGATAAGGTTGGTAAACCAACCTGTTCAATCACATGTGCCCAAACGCATGAAAAAAGGGTGATCGAACTGTCCCTACCCGATGAGTGCTAACAGCACGAAACCGGTCGTGTGTATGTGTGATTGAAATGCTTTCAAATGAGCAACTTTACCCACGATGTCGTTTGGCTATTTTACCGCGTCATCATTTGTCGACGCAATGATTTCACACATAGAAATTTTAAAGCGTCGTGCTTAATAAGTATATCTCTGATCGAGTTCGGTCGAAGTAGGCCACAATATCAAGCCATCAAAATCGGATGTACTATGACAAAATTACAATGTAGCTTTGCATTTAAATCAATGTATATTGTAAATCGCAAGCGGCTCTATCCGTACTACTTGATGACAATTTCTGACATAAGGTAGAAGCGAATAATATTGATTATCGCTTTTACAGTATTTGTGATTACTCATGAGTTATCAGCATATCGCTCTTGTTCAATCCCGAGTGAGTGATTTTTACACCAAAATATAGGTCGCATTTAAGCCCGAATGAAACTTTTGAGATGAGTGAGTGTCGGAGCATTTTTCGCTTAGTTCCAATTGGCGGTACACATTTAAAGGGAGCAGATCCCATCAAAATTTTGCCTGAAGAATCACATTCCATGTAAAGCAAAGCAAAGTTATAACAATAACAATAATTAATCTCTCCAATTTCGTTCACATCTGTTTCACAGCACCACAGGTTTCCCCAACCAAAGTTCAACGTCTGTGGTCGTTTGTCTCCCGGACCGACACCAAAAACCAAACAGAACTCCATCATAAAGGTCAACTCCAAGAACCCGTGTCCATTGAGACAAGTGATTTTCCATTGGGAACTTACAAATCTGCGTGCTCATTTCTAAGAGAAAAAGATTATCTTACCGAGGAGTCGAAAACTCCAGACGCCATGACAGAAGATTTCGACTCACAAGAGTATCGGGTAAGCGTTGAAAATTCCAAAAAAAAACGAATTAGCCGGTGGGATAAAAGTTCGATTGAATTTTAGAACAGACCGGATGTAGGGAGATTGATATTCGGCATTCGACCGACGCTAGCCTATTGACAATTCTCGTCTGCTCTGAAATTTTGGTTAATTTTGTTTCCGAATAAAGTGAAAATTGGATTTCAATTGGCAGAACTATACCGCTTAAAAATATTTTTATTCTTTCGGTGTGAGTGAAATTTATTGTTTATTCTTTTCGACTAAATCACTCAGTTTAAGTTAATTGAAAGCATCGAAACACATTTTATCCACTCATGAAATACAGGTTGGCATCACAAACGTCATTGCTTGTTAGAAAAATCAACCAAAAGTTTCAATAAAATTCGTTCGAGTATGGATAAATAATTGTTGAGGTTACGCAACTGTTTTAGGCAATTCCTTATGAGATCGAAGTGATCCATATGCTAAAGCTTATCTCCGGTACCATCGACGGGTTGTTCAAGTATTCATAGATTTATAGTTAAAACATTTACAATTTACAACACCACAGGATTACAGTATGGATGAAAATGGAAAATAAATAACAATATGTAATGAGTATAGCATATCAGATGTAAGGGTCACCAATGATGTTCGTTTGCATATGTTAGCCCAATTTCGCTTGAAATATTGTCAGGCAATGAGAGTTCACCAAATGTTCAGGTTGGGAAATCCAAAGATGGCAAATATGGCACCGACAATCAATACAGGAACTTGAGATTTTAAGGTATAAAGTATGTACACGTGTCACATTTTCCACTACGCAGTGGAAACAAGTGTATTGGTGGATAATAAGATCAATATAGAGCAGTAACCTCCTTTGGGTAAAATCACTTAGACCAAGACATTACAACCTTTCAGTGCACGGAACATTGCGAAGTCCCATCACTTACTTTGCCGCTGTGTGATAAATTTTATCAAAGAAAGCAATATCTTATCGCAGCCGGGGACCCGAGTACTTTTTACCGCAAACTCCATCGAAGGGCAAATATAGACTTTCATTAACATTGGTAAAGTTACCAGCGAGAATCCTTTTCGATAGATACCTATAATATGCTCGTTTGCATTCATTTCCATCACGCAAATCCCACGAAGGGTTTGGTGTTGATTGCACTCATCAGTTTGGGATAGTAGGATCAGGATCCGCATGTGCTTGAAACAGTAGATGAATAGTAAAAAAGTAACGCATATTTGCCACTGTTAGATAATGCTGGTACGATCAATCTATTTAATCACATGTGTCCAAATACATGTTAAATGGGGTTAAACCCATAACCATTAAACCAAAAGCCTCCACTGTTTGAAGCGCATACGGATCCTGATCTTACTGTCCCTACCTGATACGTGCAAACAGCACGAAACCGGTCGTGGTGCGTGTGTAATGGAGATGCATGTAAATGTGCATTTTGGTTCATGGTTATGGGTTTATCCCCATTATACATATGTTTGAACAGGTTGGTCGTACCAGCTTTATCCAACAGTGGCACACAAGCGCTACTTGCATACCTAGAATATTTTCGTAAACAAATTGAGCTTGTAAACCACTAAGTATCTTCATTCATCATCAAGGGCTTAACCCCATTTACATGTGTTCATACACATGGGAATGAACAGATTGGTTGGATTCAACCTTCAAGATTCAAATTTTATGGTTTTATGGTCCAATCTTTACAATAACCATATATATATATATATATCATCTATGGAACACATGACTGGGATAGTTTATTAATCGTTGGTGGCAAAATTAGAATTAGCTCTCTTGTATTCGTCAAGTTTCGTTTTTAATATAGCTAAACTTTTTGTGTTTACCAAATCGGCAGGCAGCTAATTTCAAACAAAACACACCCGCACCTAATAAAAATACTTGCGGAATTTCCGATTAGAGCCTGGTATTTCCAAATTGCTGCAAGTTCGAAGATGAATAATTAATCCAAGGGGTGGGAAGCAGTACTAATGATTTTGTATTCAAGCATAAGTTCGCATCGCATTCTCCTCTGTGCATGAGTCCTCAGATCCAGTCGTCTGAGTCGCTGGACTTATGGCGTATTTTCAAAACCATTGACAAGTCTAGTAGCTCTGTGCTCTAAGGTTACCCAACTCTGGCTTACAAACACAACTTGTTTAACACTTTGACCTTTTTTCATGAGCCGTGAAACGTTGGATCGTCCAATGAGTTGAAACTGCAATTTTTGATTTCGTAGAATATTAATTTTTCCAACTATCTTTTAACATTAAATCCCTGATCAATCTGTAATTTAACATCTAGAATTCGGAAATAATGACTAGTCTAATCTCCTGTTCTCTATCCAAACTTCAGAGTGTCACGAAGACAGCACAATCAGCATACAAATCAAACCCCCATGTATATTCAGATCAGAATAAGAGTAAGTTTGTCCATGTTCACGGTTGACGCAATTTGTCTTTTTTCACTGCTGAAGTATCAACAATCTCAAGATTTTTGGTTGTTATATCACGCAATATTACAAATGCCGAAATGTGTGGGAACTTCCGTAGCAGGTTATGCGAATATCTTTCAATATTAATGTTTCAAAAGCCGAGATCGACGACAGGATTGCCAATGCATATTGATGATAAATATCCCTTGATATATTTGCGTCTTTGTGGCGAATGCAATGTTGGATCTGCGGCACGAAGGTCTTGTCAATGCCGGTTAAACAACAGACGCCCAGCAACGATAGACGATAACTGTTTATTGCGCTTTACATTATTTGCATTATTGAACACAATAATACCTCCGCGTTCATAATGTCGAACCATCTCTGTAAAATGATGTGACTTATAAACGCGATCAAAAACACGATCAAAAATTGCTCCGTATCGAAATCAATTAGATTTAATCATTGCTGATTGTGATTACGTCCCGGTTTGAGGTGATAGCTAGAACTATCACAATGTCTAATTTGTGAGCATTGCACCAATCCTGATGGGAGAAACATTACGTGATATCAGTCGAAACCAAATGGCACTCAGTGTTCTTCTGCTTATTACGTCGATTTCACAGGTTTCAAGGAGACTATGTCTCCATGTCTCTACCCCGCTATTACATTAACGTTTCTATTGCGGCCCAATTGATACCTGAGGTCGTTCTTTCTGTAAGCGTATTTACACACGAATCCTGCAACACAAGAGAACCCCAAAGTGGGGTGTCAAAGAGTTAATTACGCACAGGGCAAAGAATGAAACACACGCGTATCTTATATAAGCCAACCTTGCTACCCCAACACTGTACTCAACGCAGCTGTACCGGCTGTCAATTTGATCTGATTTGTCCGTCGAGTTCGTGCTAACCGGTTCACTTAAAACCCGCACCACATCACGATCGTTTGATCGACCTTGACAAATGACATATCAATCAATAGTGGAGGACGTTGATCGAATATCATAGAACGGTTTCGTTTGAAACGTTCTCATGCAAGTCTTGCGAAACACAAATGGTTAGTGTTTGCGTTTGTTGTCGTCTGACAATTCCTGCTCCTGTATTGCATCGGAAGGCCGTGATCTGTGTATAATCTGGAGGCTCTTGATTATCACCTGTCACTGATGCAGTTTACACCTCTACAATCATTGATATTGCTATGCGTTTCACCATATCTGATGCGTCAAATTATCCATGCGTTCAAATAATATAAAAATGGAAGAGATTTTCTCAATTTAAACTTGATCGAATATATAACGAGTGAGCTACTATTTCCCAATCGAACAGGCTTCATTGTTTTCTTTGCGCCGGTTAATTTTAGTATGTTCTTACTTAACGTATCTCAGGCTAATTCAATATGTCCGTCAGTCTAAAAGCATTCAACGTAACCTCAACAATAATGTATTATAGCGATAATTGAAACACAATTAAATAGAAACACAACAGCTACAAGCAAATTACACGGTACAAGATGCAACACAAACTCGTCTAATTCGGTCTTACGTAACTTGGTAACGGAGACAGTGTTTTAGGTAACATATATACGAACTGAATAAAATAGCTTTTACAGTTCAGGTGATATTTGAGAAAAGCCTGATTTATAAACTATACGGGAGATTGTCGTATCTTTCTGCTCCCTCGTATTATGTTTCGTTGCATGAAGTATTTTGTACAGTAGGAATTGGTCTCCTTTAATTCGTCGATGAGGAAGTCTGGAAATGCTATCCTTTCTACGCACGGCTTGTTCGAAGTTCGAACAATATCTTTGTCCACCGATGATATATCCGCTAAATTAGCTTGCGCTCATTCCAGAACTGTGGCGAGCGGGATGGCACTGCTTATTCTTTGAGTGGTCTCCGGTATGTATTGGTGAACATGTTTACAGAAATGTGAGAAGGTTCCGAGCAAATGATTGTTTTATGTAAGCTGTCCTTGACTGAACAAGATATTTTAAGCTAGGCTTATCCAGATGACGAAATCTTTATCATCGTTAGTTTTTTCAAGGATGGAGAGAGCGGTTTGAGAATTGGACAAGCCTTTAGCGAATAATAGTTGTGTTCAGCATAGCAAGCCATGGCGTTTGGTAAGCGGTTTTACGTATTTCCTCATCTTGAAATTGCGCTACTTTAGACAATCACACAATCGTCTGACGCTTCCCTTCAGGATAGAAGGCCAAAATCAACATTTTCAACAAGAATGAGCTGCCTGTTTACTTAACAACTTTAAGCAATCCTTCTTGTGTGGTACTCGATATTGTCTCAAACCATTCTACTTAAATCGTATTTCCTGCTAATGACTATCACTAGATATTTTTTCTAACTAGGGAGGCAGTCTTCCTTATTCTACTTATTGTTGAGCAGCTTAATAATTCTGATAATGACCTTGAACGATGCAATTTATGGATCGATTAGCCGAATTCGTTTTATACAAAACTCAACGTTATCTGCTCCGAGGCGAGTTAATACCGCTACCTCGTATAAGGCGTAACAAGCTTCTTAAAATATTTTATCGTCCATATTTCAGAAAAAAACCTATAACATACAGCAGGAATCACTGTCTGCGAAATTCACACGCTAAACCTACTGAGATGTTGCGGGTGAATTTTACCCGTTAGAAAAAATCAACATTTTCGGGAAATCTTTCGCATCGATGAGATGAATCAGTCCTCCCATATCTGACCAAAATCGCAGTCAACCGAGCATTTTTCATTTATCTATCAGACACACTGTTTTTGACTCACCATCGAACACGCAATGTTCGGCAGTTTTTGTGCGTTTGTTCAATGGTTACCGGTTAACCTCGAGATGTCAAGTCGTGGTGACCGAGACAGAGAAAGATAGCGAGAGTCAAAGGGAGCACTGTCGGCCACCACTCTGAGAATTCGCGTGAGTGGAGTGGGAGATTGATGGATGTTGAGCGTTTTTAATCGCCGACACTGAGATTTGCAACAACAAAGTTGGTTTTCGACGAGTCTGAATCGTTCGTGGAATTGTTCGACTGTATTTGTGTGAACTTGCGAGTAGGAATGAGGCACTTTGTCAGATTTCTTGAATCGGCAAAGCTACTCTTTTTATGGTTTGATAGAGCTAAAAGCATTACTTTTCTGCGCAAAATATATTAGCTTATCCAATATATCTCCTTTGTATAGTGAAGTTAAGTGTCTGTTTCGTAGAAGTAGTAGAAGAAAAAGCCTATTTTATTGATTCGCTCATAACCACTAACTTTACTCCACTAAGGGTTTCATTTGTTCACCTGAATCAATTTCAAAATTAAAGTATATTTTCAGTGAACCCAGAATTGGTGGATGAGTTATAAATTAAAACTGAATAACAATATTCACATCGATCAGATTTTCCAGCTCGTTAATAATGTTTTAAAAATTGGCGAATGTTTAGAAGCAATATAGCAAACGCAATCGATGTGTATCGTAGGAATGAGCACAGCTTGAATTCAATAATTTTCTCAGAAAGCCCTTATAACAAATACGATCAACCGCACTTGACACAGGACGTTCAAAACGGAAATATGAAAAGTTTCAATCAAGAATTAATATTTTACCAATGCTAATAATACCCGTCAGTCGATCATTTGGAAATTTAAATAAACAGTTTCAATGTCTCTTGAGGAGAAACAGAAACGTTGCGTGGGATAATTTTGATATCTTATTCAAGATGCAAACACATTAGTTTGATTGAAGTGCATAAATAACTGAAGTTGAACCTTATACCCCGAGATGTGAAATACAGGCAATGTTAAAGTGATAAATCAGGTTAGCCTTGATGCTACGAGATTACAGGGGAACACATAAAGGAAAAGACGATAAACATTATTACGCGTCTAAATTCAGATGATGTGTTCATGTTAGGTTGTAGAAAATAGGGACACCTAAGTACTTGGCAAGTATCTCTCGAGTAGGTTTTCTGTGCTTCACTTCAAATCCGCAAAAGATTGTTGCAGAATCCGTCGCGTCAGTTGTCGCACTTAATAAAAGTACTTCACGTCGCTAGCATTTTTAAAAGTGCACATAACTGGTTTTTCTTCGTATATTACGGCATTCACCACTAAGAAAATTAACGATTCTCTTTACAATTGACTTTTTCGTGCTTCATTGTCATGTGAAAATGTTACATACTTGTATTTTCAAATCATTTATTAAAAGTAATTCTCATCTGAGTCCAGAGCCACCTACAAAAGAATTTTTCAATGGCTTTTGGGTGCTGACCACACTCTGCAAACAACAAGATTACCAAAGCAATATATATTGTAACTTCATACCTCTCATCATTACAGACTCTTACCAAACCCTGGAATATCTTGGGCTGGCCAATTGCAGTCCTTCGCGTCAGCCTATTTATCAAGTAATACGTCAAAACCGCGACACTCCGTTATCACATTCCATACTGACTGCCGATATTTGGACTCCACGAAGACAATATCCGAAATCGGGAGAACGGAATGCGGCTGATGGTCGCACACCAAGACATTGTCACTCGCGCTCCCAACCACAACCAATTGATAGTGGATTCATTGATTATGAACTATCCGGTGAACACACTGTGTGCTCAAATACCACTGAATTCGCGCCGTTGAATCAAACAGCTTATATGAATGATGCATGGGGTGCCAGTGATTACGGATTGCAAGGGGTTTTCTACACAACCACATGTGGAAAGTCTGAAAATGTCGCCCAAACCACTAAGCAGATGACGCAGCATGTTCCAAGTCAATATACGGTAAAAATTGATAAAACTTCTGGCGAGGTTCAAAGGCAAAGTGCTTCAAAGAATCCATCCAAAGAGGGCAGCATTATTGGCACCTCTTCCAGACACTCCATGAATAACAAACTGCAGATTACAACCATGTACCATGAAGCAAGTTTTGTATAGATGTGAAACATTTGACGCGGCAACACGCGTTGTACAGTAATTCTAGTAATTGTTAAAATGAAATAAATTTTGAGAGATTTTCGTTTTGCGTACGAATTGAGTTAATACGTTAAATGGTAAACGAAGTTCAAGGTATTTACTCACATTTTGTTAAGATATGTCCATCTACTTGAACATTATTTATTCAGCGTGAATTAAGTGTTACCTGATAATTTTGTTGGTTGACCTTCCATGTTTCTCTCAATTTATGTATAGATACAGAGAGATGTGCTCGTGAATTATATCGACGGTCGACATCGACCAAACGAGGCCAATAACATATATATAGAGAGAGAGGAAGCGACAAAGAAAGAGATTGATGAAAATTTAGATAGTTTCATGAGTCAAGATTAGCAGTATGGTTAGGTTACGACATCCCAAAGAAGATATTCAAAGCTACGCTTTGGCTTCTTCATCAATTAAAGACCAAGTAAGTTATTTTCCCCCTCTAGGTTTTATTAAACTGTTACTCTAAATTTCATTGTAATTTATCACGAATGCCGATAACAACCACTTGAGTAATTTAAGAAAGGGTTACAATTAGCAAACCACGCATTGTATTTGCAAGCGATATCCAATGATTTTCGTTCTGGCGCAGTTATTCAATTTCAATCATCTAGTACCAGTACATTTAACAAATGGCTGGTAATAAGATTTGTGAAAGATTTTCAAAAAGAACCGCGGTCGATTCGTAGTTGGAACTAGATTACTTTATTATTTTCTTGTTTAGTCTATGGATTCTGGAACCCATTTCAATTGCAATGGCGTTGAATGTTTCTTGATACTTATGATGAAGTAAATAAGTTCACTGATCATGTCTCCTTATATTTTGTTCGTATTAAAGATTACTCGAGCATATTTGTCGACGTGGGTGCATTCTACTATATTTGGCAGTCCTCACGTGTCTGAATGATTCTCGGCTGAAGGCTGAGTCTAACAATCTTCTTCAAATTCACGTTTAAAATTGAATATGGGTTTGCTTAGTTCTAGTGTGTTTGTTCCAACGCTATATCTGGCGACCTGAGTATTCTAAACGTGTATAAACAATGTGATAGGCACGGAAGGCCAATAAATCGTAAACGTGTCTAAGTAAAAAGATACAAAGATTTAAGATTTAATATTCGTTGCAAAAAAGAAAATAGCTCTAGAATACTGCTATGTAGTGGATTCCAGAGACAGTTGTGCCATGGTGATCAACTAAATGATATGAGAGACCAAGCCCACCGAGATAGAGAACAGAACAACACAGGATATGGTTATTAAA
>JACCGJ010012324.1:0-22578 GCA_013407085.1 Atriophallophorus winterbourni
AACCAGCGTAACCTATGCAGATTGATCTGCTTCTCTATATCGACATTACTACCAAACAACTTATTTCGGAGAGCATCGGTGCGCATACGATTGTAACAGCTAACTCCTAGAATGCTGCGGAGACACCGGTTGTCAAATACTTGGAGACGATGAATGTGTTCTTTACGTAAGGTCCAGGTTTCGCACCCATACAGTAACACAGCCCGAACTGTCGCTTTATAGACTCTACCCTTGAGTAGCAGAGACAGTCCTTTCTGACGCAAGTGGTGACCTAGGTTGCGGAATGCTACGGTCGCTTTAGAAATGCGTGCAGAGACCTCGTTATCTAACGATGCAGAATTATTGATACAACTACCGAGATACGTAAAACGATCCACAATTTCAAGCGCCTGATTGTCCAGTAATAAAGCGTTGTTCGATAAGTCGATGTCCTGCAGAAGAACACTGCACTTAGAGGGCGCAAAACGCATTCTAAATGCGGGCACGATACTAGATAGCTTGTTCAGTATCGCCTGTGCATCTGTGTATCAGTCGAAGAGCAGAACGATGTCATCAGCATAATCTAAGTCAAGAAGCTTGACGCCTGGAATTATGTGAACTCCGAAAGCTGGGGCACCTTCGTTGCATAATTCCATAATTGCATCAATTACAAAATTGAACAAAAACGGAGAAATCGGGCATCCTTGTCGGACGCCACTTGTGGTGTGAAATTTGGGTGAGAGTTCATTGTAAACCCTAACGCATCCGGATGTATGAGCATAAAGTGCGCGTAGTATGTTGACATACTTATGCGGAACGCCTTTGCACAACAAGGTATTAAACAGGACATTTCGATCGACTGAATCAAATGCTCCTTTGAAGTCTACGATGATGGCTATTGTCGGCTGTCGATAGGTGTGCCGCAGTTCTAATATCCGTCGAAGAGTAAAAATGTGGTCGACACAGCCTCTGCAGGCCGGAAGCCAGCTTGCTGCTCACGGATCTGTGATTCCCTATGCGATGGTAATCTTCGAAGACATATGGACGCTAATAATCTCGTAATGATTGGAGTGAGACTTATCCCACGGTGATTAGAGCATGAGCTTCGCACACCTTTTTTAAATATAGGTATGATAACTGATTCGCCCCAACTCGGAGGGATGGATTCTGACATCCACACTTCACGGAGGAGATCTCCTAATGTGCTGATTAGGACTTGGCCACCTTCTTTGAACGAAACAGGCGGTATGTCATCGGAGCCAGCAGCTTTGAAACGTTTCATGGATTCGATACATGCTTAAATTTTTAAATCATTAGGGGGATCTACGCTAACAGGCCAAGGATCACACTGCCTCAAGTGAGGGAATGATTCTGTTGCGGTCGACCAGCTGAATTGTTCTTCAAAGTGACAGGCGGCGATTCTTATTAGTGATAAGAGTACCGTCTAATTCCGCTATAGTCTCACTCACTCCTTGTTCCGTAGGCCCAGTCGATTGAATAAGTTGGAAGAGTTTTCTCACGTTACCCGCATTATTTGCTATTTCCATTTCTTCGGCCTTATTCAGCACCACCTTTCTCTGTCTAGTCTTAAGCTCCGTTTAAGTTCATTCCGTACGCGTCTACGCTCTGTATTGTGTCCAGGACCATGAGGTATTTCGCGTCGCTGGTGAAGAATTTCTATAGAGCGCTGTGAAATCCAGTGGGACTTTTGGGTTGGTTGTGCAGTCTCACAGGCTGTTATTGCGGCGGCTCGCATAATCCCTGCTATTTTGTTCCACCTTTCATCGTTAGTTGCATACTGGGCAACTGGGAGTGAGTTACTCAAGGTGGTCCTATAAATGTCTTGAACTGCAGGCTGAAAGAATTTTTCGACAGCAATGCGTTTCTCATTCGAGGGCTTCGTACCGGAGAACTTTAACGAGAACCTACATCGCACAAGAGCATGATCTGAATCTACGCAGGTATTCCAAAAAAAGCGGCAGTCCTCAATGCAACCTCTCCAACCAGCACTTATGGCGATATGGTCGATTTGGGCCGAAGGTTGGCTTCCATCCGGCGAGCGCCATGTGGCACATTGACATCTTTTATGGCGAAAGGAGGTGCTGCTAATGAATGATCGAGATTGTGCACAGAATTGTATAAACCGTTCACCATTATCTGTGCGTTGGCTTTCAAGACCGAACATGCCACCTAATTGTGATCCAGATGTATCTAAGCGACCTAGTCTGGCATTCATATCTCCTGCTAAGACAACAATATCGGAGCTTTTTGCACGTCGCAAAAGAGCATAAAGATCGTCGTAGAAGTCGTTGTTCTCGTCGTCGGAATTGGTGTTAGTCGGAGCGTAAGTTGCTACAATAAACAAGCATCTCTGATTAGAAGATTTTGAGTTTGGTCTAATATTAGTGGCGAGTCTAACTGCGCACATCCTGCTATTGCGAGGAATCAAATCGATTAGACAGGATTCGGCACGTGAATTCAGCACTATACCAACACCCGCCTGTCCTGAAATGGCAGCTACAGAATCACCAGAGCAGCGCAAAAAGTAACGAGTTGAAAGGTTTGGGGCAGTAAGTTCGGTAATTATAGACGGATCATATAAGCGCGTTTCCGATAAACAGCAAACATCAATAGATAGACTATCTAAGGTAAGAGTCAGTGCAGCTTGCTGGCCTATTTGTCTCAGAGTCCTGACATTCATGGCTCCGATGTGAGCAGAGGTCCGTGGTTTAAGAAAGTGATCTGTAGATTCGCGAACAGAAAATGTTCCAACATGTTCAGCGCGGTCTTTTCTAAAGCTGGGATTGACGGACGGAGAGTTGTTAAGAGTGGATGGGGGAGGGGAAGGGTCGGAAACAGTTTGAAGAGTAGGGCCAGCAGTAGCTTGTTTTCGCTTACCCGCCCTGCTGTATGCAGCAGGTAAGGCGACCCTGTTTATCGTGCGCGACGGCCGATGCACTATGGAGTTGGGTTTCGTATTAATAGTCATGGTCATGGTTGTGTGTGGGCTGGGATACTGCCATGTCGCCCATGCCTAGACAGGAGAACAATTAGGGTTCTCGACCAAAGCCTTTGGCTAAAAGCCTGACCCACAAGGCAGCGGGTTAGGTTGAGACCGTGTTCGTCTGACCTCTATCCATTGACCTTCCTGGTATGAGTGACTCTGAAGGTGCTCGGAGAGCACCACCCAGCATAGCTCAATGGGTCAAAGAGGTACACAAACCATCGCACCACGTTAAGGTTCAGTCTCAGCGCGATGGGATTTTCATCGCGATGGAGTCCTCATCAGCGCGATGGAGAGATGGTTGGAAGCAGGGTCACCCGCGTTATAATACATAAAAGATGCATCGTTGTTGCATATTACGAAAAGTACTCTTTCAATTTGACCGAGCCAAAGAGGAAGATTAGAAACGACTAAAGCCGGTAATGTGCATGGCATATGTTGTGATTGTAGGATTGTAGAAACTTTACTTGTGGAAAAATCGCTCATGGTGGGGTGTTACGTGAGTATTCCAAAATAAGAGCCAACAATTTATAAATACGAATTAATCGTAAATGAAAAAATTGCTGTTCGAAGGTCTCACCAATTATGTAGTGGACCAGAAATATAAGTCTATCACTACACACAAAATTGCAAAAATGAAAAGAACTCACTAAAAGTCCAAAGTAGCAAATGTCCAATGAAAGATCCGTAACGTCCAACGATAGCGAAGTAATACACACAACAAAATCCAAGAAATGGAATCCAAGGTGCTGAAAGCGCTAAAATGTTGGAGAATCCGTTAATCACAATTCCAGCACAAAGTGGCACACAGACTTCGCAAACACGGAAAAAGTCAGAGTCCGAGTTCTAAATTGTGTTGACCGCTAAAAAGTATAATGTACAAGCATTCTTCTTCTTTTTCTTCTTCTGAATAGAAGGCAGGAGGACTACAGTCCGTGAAAGCCGCTTCAACTCCCGGGTCTCTGCTATTTCAGCGTAGATTCCTCACGAGGAGTTACTGAGCTGAAAGAGTAGGCGAATCGCGCAGGATAGCGGGAAGTTCACCGTCCAATATGCGTTTAAACTGCTCTTCGGTGACTGCCCCAATTGCATCAGCGGAGAGTGCATTCCAAATATTGACCACTCTGGTCGACAGAGTAAACGATGGCTTCAGGTGTTCCGTTCGGCGCTTCTGCAATTTCAGCGAATGACCTCTAGTTCTGGAGTCCGTGGATACCGAAAAGAAACATTGATACAGATGAAGTGTACATGGCTAAAAAATGAATAATCATACAATCAAATGGTATGTACAAAATACGAAGTGGAAGCAGTTCACTACAAGTATGTCAAATTCTCGCTTTTTATCGTAATAAAATCTACTATCGGCGTCAAACATAAATAATTAACAATGTATTCAAACCTTACAAAATTATCATAAAATCATATCCTTGCTTTTCCGTGATTCTTCGAATTCCCAATTTAGTGTTGAATGTTTAACATTTAACCAAATTAAAATGTATTTCCATTGCGCGGTACGTTCAACTTGATTGTATTTCTCACGCTCCGATAAATAACATTACGAATTTTTGCTATTAATTGAATTTGTAGTAAAATAGAATAACTATTTTACTATATTATTGATATTTTTCTGATTAATTACGCCAGTAATAAAATCAGCTTGTATTTTTCTACTGAACTATCATTACTCACATTTTACCGATAGATATGAGTTCAAAAAATACCTGCCTCAACGGAAAATGTGGCAAAATGGTGGCTAAGGGCATCGAGTGCACAGCTTGCAAGCGTTGGGCTCACCCTAGCTGCTCAGGCATACATAAATCTCACTACGGGATTTATGCAAAATACCGCTGGTTGCAGTGGTATTGCTCCGGCTGTCACGAGGCTGCCACTGGCGCCGCTTGCCAAAAGCCAAGGAATAGAGTGACGTCGCGAAGCTCGTCAGATGTTGCAGCCGCTCAATCGTATGCATCTGTGGTGAGAGCAAATATATGTTCTGAGACTACAGCAGGCAACGCTATTGCGCACAAATCTAGCCGGCTGCAAAGTTCTTCAAAGCAAGCTACCTCTCCTAAGGTGGTAAATGGAGCAAGGACTTCAAGTAAGCGTGCTAACAAAAAGGCGAAAAAAAGGGCATCCCCTGACGTAGACGTAGCTCTCCAGGTACCTAGTCCCTCAAAGCAAGCTTCCTCTCCGAAGGTCGTAAACGTAGCCCAAACTCCGCAAAAACGTACCAAGCGAGGTAAAGCCCATACTCAACGGAAGAAACATGGAAATGTTGCTGGCTCACCCGACCTGGATAAAATTATCCAGGAATTAAACGGTTTGCGTAAGCAAGTTGAGTCACTTAATGGCACTTCTTATTACTCTTCAAAAACTAGAACCCGAAATGTTCTAGTTTTCAATCGAGCGGAGCCTTTTATTAGGGAATCTAAAAGTCGAAGAGATTTTGATCGCAGATGTATTAGCGATCTCATCCGGATGGTAGGTCTAAAGCCTTCTACTCCCACGGTGCGAGTTCACCGTGTAGGGAGATGGAAGATGGATAACCGCCCTAGGCCGATACTGGTAGAATTCAAGTACCAGGCGGATCGGGATGCGTTATTGTCTAGGGCTGAATACATCGCCACAACAACTCTAGACAAGCTTCAGGTTAAGCCAGACAACCCTCCATCTCATATTAGACAAAACCCTTCCGCTCCACATAGGAGAAACTTCGCTTTAAGGACATCTGCTATCCGTAAGACTGATGCAAACCGTAGCGCTAGTGAATCCGTTAAGATCTTACCGAAAAGCTCATCGCTACGAGTCTGGCTGTCCGGATTAGACGACGTTGACGCGCTTATCGAAAATGAAGATGGGAGCCAAGCAAATTTCTCCAGTTGTTGCTCTTCGATAGAGGCGGCCTCAATCTTTAGTCAACGGTCCGTAACACCCATGCAAGAGGTCGTTGAACCAGATACTCCTGCTTTAAGTAGCACGCCAAAAAACGTGCACCTCCCTCGGGTGCTTCGACCGAGGGCCAATCAGGGTTAGTTTCAGAAGCACGCAAAACCAGCGCCCCAGTGCTGTACGCTAATGTGTGCAGCATAAGGAATAAGTGGGCTGACCTCTCTCTTCGTGTGGCTGAGTTGCACCCCCGGGTTATAGCGCTTTCTGAGACATGGCTGTCTGCGCTTGACGATGTGCCAACAAACATCAGCGAGCAGTATCTCGTCATTAGATGCGATAGACCTGGCGACAGGAGAGGCGGTGGCGTTGCACTCCTCCTAGAGTATGGCTTGCACAATACAGGAACGGGTATATCCCTAACCAGTGAAAACGTCCAAGTTGTTACGAGTATCCTGACTTGCTACAAGTCAGCCCTCGCAATTGCTTGTGTCTACGTCACACCCAGTGCAGCCCAGCAGGAGATTACACAGCTGATTGAGACGCTCGACAGGTTGTTTCAATCAGCTCCCAGCGTACTCATCTTAGGTGATTTCAACCTCCCGGACATAAATTGGGCCGTCTCTGTAGGTTTAGTCACCAAGCAATCCGAAATGTTTCTCGAATGGCTCCATGATCATGCGCTGCATCAGCATGTGAGTGATCCTACGAGGTTTCGTAATGGATGTACTCCATCCACTCTCGACCTAGTATTGTCGTCCCAGCCCGAAGCCGTTAGATTCTTAAAATACCTACCACCGCTCGGCAAAAGCGATCACGTAATGATAAGCTTCGAAGCGGTACTGCGGTTTCACAAACCTACTGCTCGCCCTAGACGAAATTTTAGGCTTGTAGACTGGGATTTTCTTCTACAGACTTCAAAATCTTTCTTTCAGTTCTCTAACGATTTTAATGTAAGTGAAACTGGGATAGAATTTGTAAATATCTTAAGGAGTTACAAGACAAGCACGCTCCGCTGCAAGTCGTGAAAAAGCATCATAGGCCGCCCTGGTGGACTCCTCGAGTTCGTCGGTCTACCCGAAAACGAGATCGTTTATGGCGGCAATATAAGCTATCTCTTACTTCTGGTTCTTGGGTCCGATACAAAACCGCTCGGAACTCTTGTGTTAAAATACAGCGTTTGCTCAAACAGGAGTTTGAGTTATCCTTAGCTAGGGATGCTTAATCCAATCCCAAAAGATTTTATAGCTACGCTCAATCGAAAGGAAAAACCAGGGAAAACATTGGAGATTTAAATCTGGAGGACGGAAAAGTAGCCGATACCGACCTGTCTAAGGCGAGTGCCTTCTCTAGGTTCTTCAGTGGCGTTCAAAGACGTGATAATTCGTTAATTGCTCCGTCTAGCTCGTTTAATCTTCTGCCTGGCGCTCCTGCACTAGATGAGTTGTCCTTCATGGAATCCGAGGTGTATGAAGCACTTATCCATGTTCGCGTCAACAAAGCTGAGGGACCAGACGGTATCCACTCGATTATGCTAAAGAATCTTGCCCCAGTGCTTACAGAACCCTTATGCAAGCTCTTCAATTCATGCTTGAACATGGGAGTGGTTCCTAGTGAATGGAAAGAAGCTATAATCGTGCCAGTACACAAGGGTGGTTGCAGCTCAACTGTTGGTAACTATAGACCTGTCAGCCTGACTAGCATCGCCTCGAAAGTAATGGAAAAACTGCTGCGTGACAAAATCTGTCAGCATCTTTGTCGGCATTCTCTACTGAGTGTAACTCAGCATGGATTTCTTAAGGGTAGATCCTGCCTGACAAACCTTCTTAGTTTTCTCAATACTGCCACTAAAAGGTTGGATGAAGGGAAGCCTGTCGAAGCCCTCTACCTAGACTTCAGCAAGGCTTTTGATTCCGTAAACCACCGCCTTCTAGAGATTAAGCTAGCAGCAAAAGGCATTCGGGGTAGTCTACTTGCTTGGATAAAGGCCTTCCTAACAGGTAGGACATTCCGAGTTAGGGTAGGATCTACGCTGTCTAATGAAACCGACGTAATCAGTGGTGTACCCCAAGGTTCGGTACTTGGTCCTCTTCTATTCCTGATTTTCATCGATGACTTGTCCTCTGCATTGAAGTGCCCATGCTTCATTTTTGCGGATGATGTTAAATTCATCGGATCAACGGACGAAGATACCTTGATGCACGACCTTGAACGGGTCATAAACTGGTCACATCAGTGGGACCTCCCACTTAACCTTAATAAGAGCCAACTCTTGTCAGCACTGGTTGATAAGATTACAGTTCAGGTGTCGGGCAATTCTCTCACTGTAAGCGCCACACAGCGTGTTAAGGATTTAGGAGTACTGGTTAGGACGGACTTCAAATGGGAGGACCAATGCGCCGCTGCAGCTCAACGTGCTCGCAAAGTTCTCTTTCGGCTGAGATCCGTGTTATCCAGCAGAAGACCCGAGGTATTCCTGCCCCTTTACAAGGCATTAGTTAGGCCGCATTTAGAATATTGTGTCCAGGCGTGGTGCCCTTACTACAAGAAGGACATCGTTCGACTCGAAAGCGTACAGCGTCTCGCAACTCGCATGATTGAGGGTCAGCGAGGGAAACCTTACGCTGCACGCCTAAAGTCCCTAGATCTTTTTTCACTTACGCGCCGTCGTTTGAGAGGTGACTTAATTGAAACCTTTAAGATCTTGAAGGGGTTAAGTGGCGTTAGCATGACCGACTTCTTTGCCTTAAGTCCTGAGCTGGGTACCCGGGGCCATTCACTCAAACTTGCTAAGGAGCGATGTCGGCTAGACTCCAGGAAACACTTTTTCAGCCTCAGGGTGGTAAATTTCTGGAACCGGCTTCCAGAAGAACTTATATCCTGCAGTACCGTGTCTAGTTTTAAGCAGGGGTTGGACCGCAACTGGGGTAAGTTGTTTCCTGAATACTCGCCTTAATTGCTTTACAAGCTTAGGTTTTTCATTTTTTAGCGTTATCCCGTAAATATACTGAGGGCTAGAGTTCTGTGTGTTTTTTAATTTTTATTATACACAATGCTACTTCAGCTAACCTCTCACCGTGCTGGTGAAGAGAAACTGCTTTTTCTTTTTCCAGCATCGGCTATAACGCGGTGCTTCCTAAGTTCAACCCGGATAATCTCTTGGCTTCGCGATCGGCGAAGATTTCAAACAGACAAAAAGAATATACGTTTTGGCAGTGGTGGGTGCTTCTCTGCAGCTTTCCACCGAAAGAAATTCTGGACGCTCGATTGGCTTGTTAGCCACATACTGTCCTGTGCAAACTGAACTGAAGATGATATTTATCTTTTCGGGTTTTCCGGTTAAGCCCGTATATCTTCAGTGTGTGATGAACAAGAGCGACTATGTGGCACTTAATTATTGTACATAATTAATAATAATATATTCTAGAATATCCAAGGCATGCAATGCATGATCAGTTTATCAAAATTTGAACAGCAAACGAAAATAGTACAATGCCAGTGACCGAAGTGAGCGGGATTTTTAAACATTTTTTTCCGTTCAATAAGGGAAATTAATAGACAGTTGGTAAGGAAAAAAATAATCAATGTCTAATAGAAATAAATTTTCATTTATATTATGTCAAGATTTACGAATGGCAACGATGCAAGAAACAAATGGAGAAAAGAAATGGAAGGTAATTATGGAAAACGTGGTGCGAATTGTTATGAAGTTGTCATAGAAAAATTGATAAATAAATTATGAATAAATTCATGTTTTTACGGAAAGTTTGAATAAGAAGATTAAAGAGGGAACATAAATCCATCGTAATAAGAAAATCTGAGAAAATTGTGGTGGATGAGAGAGGGGCTCACAAGTTGAATATCATCGTTCGTGACAGATTTCTATTTTTTATTCTGCTTTTGTCATCATGGTTGTTGTTAAATCAAAAACAAAACTTTGTTCTAACGCTAAGGATACTCGAAGATCCGGTGAGTGTAAAACAACCGGTAAAAGCCGTCCTACGGTTGAATCGAATAGTTCCTGTGGAAATCCTAAGTGTTCTACTACTGTTCTCGAAGGAATAGAATGCACAAACTGCTCCGTATGGTATCATTCACGCTGCTCGGGTTTAACCGCAACGGTTTTGGCTGAACATAGCTCTAATTCCACCAAACCTTGGTTTTGTAGCGCGTGTACTAATCTCCCTATGGCTCGAAGTCTACTGCATATGATAGATCAACAGTCCAAGACTATCATTACCCTCGAAGGCCGTCTTCATAAACTTGAAAATATGTTTAACGAACAGCATACTACTTCAAGCCTCGCTGTTGTTACATCACTTCCACCAGCACAGAAGTCAGTAGTTAAACCCCCCGTCACGCAGGCCCATCCCATCCATGTACAACAAAAGATCAGCACAAAGCAATCTAGTGTTGTCGCTGGCAGACCCAAACCGCTAAACGGCACAAGCATCAATAATGCTTTGACCGCGCAAGCTTCTAGTCTCATGGCAGTGACGTCGAAGGTTTCGGTAGCACGAGCGGAGGCACTTACCGTGATTTGCTCCAATGTCCCCGAGACTGATTCACCCAGCTTCATAGCGCGTCAATCTGAAGATGTGGAACAATGGAAAAAGTTGTGTCATGAGCTAAGTCTTAACATAGAACCGGCTAGCATGGTCCGCTTGTCAAGAAACCAGAAATCGGCACACGTTGGTGAGCCAAGATTGTTGCGCATCGTGTTAAAATCGTTAGCAGATGTTGAATCCGTTCTTCTATCCGCTTACATGCTTCGAAACAGCTCGTCCCCCATCCGTATATTCCCCGATATATCATGGGCAGATAGGCAAGCGAAAAAGCAAGAGAATTACGATTGGAAACACGAAAGTGACAAAAAGAGCATCTTTGTTCATGGCGTTCCTGAACTGAATGATAGTGATCCTAACAAAAACACCACTCATGATTGCGAACAGTGGCGCTTCTTACAGCAATTGAGTAAAATTACCGATACCTTAACTACTTCCCTGAAGCGTTTGCCAGCTTCTCCCAGCTACCAAGGATCTGGTCCTCGCATACTTAAGGTCACCTTTCAATCTGAATCTATGGTGAATGACGCTTTGCAACAATGGTATCGACAAAGGCATTGTGCTCCAGCAGAAGTTCGTCTTCGCTCGGCCCTGGAAAAGCGGATTAACAGTAAACCGCGATTGACGCCACCGCTTCCACTAACCGAAACGAATATGGTGCAGACGGACTCGACGAACCCAAAAAACTCACAAGAGCCGATCCAAACGGGATCGGCGGTCTAGATATTCGTATAAATGATGCTGCTCCTAACCTTACGCGTGAGGGCTTGAACTGTCTCTACACGAACGCGCAGGGTTTACTCAGCAAACTTGCAGAACTTCGCTTGAG
The DNA here is from genome assembly GCA_013407085.1 of Atriophallophorus winterbourni. NCBI lineage: Eukaryota > Metazoa > Platyhelminthes > Trematoda > Plagiorchiida > Microphallidae > Atriophallophorus > Atriophallophorus winterbourni. Next base: position 11,264 of record JACCGJ010012324.1, read on the forward strand.
GCATGCTGCTCGTCATTTTGACATAATAGCTGTATCCGAAACGTGGCTAAGCTCTTCGATCACTGACGCCGAGGTTTCTCTCACTGATATGTCCATTCTCAGGAACGATCGTCCAACTAAAGGGGGCGGTGTTCTTCTATACTATAATTCACGTCTTTCTTGTGAGGTTCTCCCGCAAGAGCAACTTAGCGTGGTGGACTCACTTTGGTGTCGCTTGCAACTTAAAAATAGGGACTGTGCAATTGTTGCGGTAATATATCGTCCACCGAATACTCAACGCCCCATTGATGATGTCATTATTGCATCCATTCGCTTCGCCTTATCACTACCCCACTCGCACGCATTGCTGATGGGGGATTTTAACTCTCCTGAAGTCGTCGGCGAACCCAGCCCAAATACGTTTGCTGCGGATCTGGATGATTTCATCAGCAGTCATCCTTTGTACAACCACGTTAATGTTGCTACACGCTTTCGGAGTGGCGATTGTCCATCTTTACTCGATCTAGTGCTGACTAACGAGGAACTGATGGTAGAAGAAATTCATTATGAACCGCCCTTAGGAAAGAGCGACCACGTCGTCCTGACATTTTTTTCGTTTCTTACGCCGAATTCCTTGACGAGGAGGTACCCCTGTTACGGGTAGTTACGGACTACAAGGCGTTTCAAGAAATTGTCACTGCTAACAATTTCGACTTCATGTTAAATGGCGATCCTGAGCTCACCTGGTCCAGATTTGTCTCCCAGTGGCACTGTCTCCTGCAACAATCATCGACTTCCAAAACAGTCAAACGACGTATCCTACGTACTTTCATTCGTAGTAGAACTCGTAAGTGGATCTGCTGCAGAAACGCTGCTTGGAGTAAGTTCCGATCGGAAGAGTGTGCGCGAAATTGGGAAGCATATCGACAATTACGCAACCACTGTACGTCTCTAGTGCGTCAAGATAAGCTGGATTACCATAACAAGTTAACTGCACGGTTTCTGAACAACCGAAAACTGCTATACCGTCATATAAATGACAAAAGAAAAGTGAAAACTGGAATCCCCCCACTGAAAATTGAAGGCGGCTCCACATCGACTTCTATGGAAGCCGCAAATACACTGAAGGATCACTACATGCCGGTATTCCAGAATTGCCAACCATCTTCGTTGAATATCACCCCACCCCCACCTAGACTCTCTACTATTCTGTTCACCGCTGAACGTGTATATAAAAAGATCATGCAGCTCCGTGAAAATTCATCACCTGGAGTAGACCGGATTACACCGAAAGCATTGCGTGCGGTTGCTGTGCAACTTTGTGAACCACTTTCCATGTACTTCCAACGTCTGTTCGATATCTCCCATGTTCCCAAAGATTGGAAACAGGGGATCATAACCCCGATATATAAAGGTGGAAACCGCAGTGATCCTGCAAATTACCGCCCAGTCACCCTGCTTCTGTGCTTTCCAAAGTAATGGAATCTATTGTATCCGATGATTTGATGGCTTTTATGGAGAACACGAATGCTGTCGCCATCGAACAACATGGGTTTCGCCGCGGACACTCCTGTACAACAAACTTGCTTCTGGCGCGGGACAGCTGGACCAAGGCTGTTGATGCGGGCATGGTGTCGACGTTATATACTTGGATTTCTCCAAAGCTTTTGACCGTGTTAACCATGCTATTTTACTGCAAAAGCTTGGCCTACTTGGAATTGGTAACCCACTTTTGTCTTGGTTAGCCGAATTTCTCCGCTCCAGGACACTCCGCGTTCGTGTCAGACAATCGCTCTCCGATTGTTTTTCAATACAATGCGGATTACCCCAGGGCTCTGTACTCGGTCCGCGTCTGTTCTTGATGTTCATCAACGACATTGGAGCATGTGTGAACTCGCCGTTTCTGATGTTCGCAGATGATATCAAGCTATGGCGCATCCTCTCTTCCTCGAATGATTGTGATGACCTGCAAGCCGATCTTACCTCACTTAATAACTGGGCAACGTCGAACCAGCTCCCTTTCAACCCACGAAAATGCCGATCTCTCCGCATCCGTCACTCTGGCGAACCTAGTTACAAGCTAGGGAACACCAAACTTTCGGTGAGTATGCTAGAAAAGGACCTCGGCGTATTGGTTCAAAGTGATCTTGGCTGCTCAGCCCAATGTTCCCTCGCATCATCAGTCGCCAATCGCAACGTAGGGCTCCTCAAAAGGGTATTCGGGTCTTTTGACCGCCGCCTCTTTTCCTCGCTCCTACACGCGTACATCAGACCCCACCTGGAATATGCGGTATCCGTTTGGTCTCCATGGTTAAAGCGTGACCATCACGTCCTAGAGAAGGCTCAACGGAGGTTCACAAAGCTCGTCAAAGGACTCAGTTTACTGAACTATGAGGACCGCCTCCAGCAACTCAACGTGTTCCCGATCAGTTACCGTCGCATCCGAGGTGATCTGATACTGGTTTTCCAGATCCTTAAGGAGAACAAACATCCGTGCCATGGACTGCTTTTGATGGCACCCAGTTCCGGAACCCGGGGGCATGTTTTCAAGCTAGCCCACCAGCCCAGTCGGTTAAACTGCCGTAAATTTTTCTTTTCTGTCCGTACCCCTCGTTTTTGGAATGATCTACCAGTTTTTGTCGTAACCTCCCCATCGCTTTCGATTTTTAAAAAGCGGCTTGACGCTTATCTCTATTTTTCTCAACAAGTTTAATGGATTCTCTTTTTTTCTTCTTCCCGATACTGCACCCATTTTCCTCTTCCTTTCCAGATACGTTTACGGAACCTCGCCGATTCATCTCCCCCTGTATTGACTGTTATGATACATAACCACACCCTTTACTGAACTTTGGCGATTGACGCCGAACCCGCTGAACTCCACCCGACCCCTTGTACTGACTATCCTATGGTTATATATTAAGCTCATAGCTGTTGTTCCATAAAATACTATTGACTATTGACTATTGTCTAATAGCATGGAGGAAGCAGTAGGGTGCTGTGCTTCAATACTCTTGAAGAATTGTCGACCAATCGAACCAAAATGTGTTCACCAGCCGGATTTTTGTTATCTGCAGGAGAATGAATCGCATACGGAACAAATCTCGGGCGGATAGATTTCGAGCCAATTACAGTGATGGTTCGTTATTCGAAGACACTGGAATATAATGAAAGATTTTCTCTTCACCAGCACGGTGAGAGGTCATCAAAGTAAAATAGTACATCATTTAAGAAATAAGAATGTACATTTAAAAAACATAATGTTTTATTATTTTTTTTACAGTTTTTTACGTTTTTTTTCATTTTTTGGTAGATTTTTTAATATTTTGCACGTTAAGATAAAAAATGAGACATTTCTATGCCTTGTGAGAAATAAAAGACAGTTATACACATAATGGTGTATAGAAAATGTTATCGAAAGCAATGTTAAGATTAATTTGTGTAAAAGCATTTCTAGGGTCCGGTAACCTGACACTTGAATGGCCAGTTATCGAGAGAATACTGTCTGACCTCATGATATACTAATATATGCAGATATATAAGCATATAACGGTTAAGGATATGGTTATATGGTAAAAATGATTATAAAACGCACGATTACGATGAAGATGTGTAACAAGTTATTTATGGGTCCGGTAACCTGACACTTGAGTGGCCATTTATTCAGAGAATACCATAAGACATCATGATATACTAATGTGTGTAGAAAGATGTTGAATTAGAAACCTGGGATTCCATGAGAGTAAAGAATATCTAGAGAAGAGTGTATCTTAAGAATTTGGGATAGTGAGTGAACGGTAAGAGTTTCTACAAGCGTCTTAAATTTTCCTGTAGATGTGCATATACGGAAGTGAAGAGAAAGAGAATTCCAAAGTTGTGCATATCTAAATGAGAAGAAGTTACATCTAAATTTAGCGCGAGAGAAAGGGATATTCAATAGCCGTGTTCGACTACGCAGATCATATTGAATATATTCGCGAAAGCGCATGCCAGACTGAAGCTTAACTCGCTGTTTAGTAATGATTCGGAAGAAAAGAAGCAGATTCGGACGAATTCTGCGTAGCCATAGTGGTTCGACACTCAGCAAATTATACCTTTCATGATAAGGCAGAGAGTTAGAATAACCCAAAGTTATTTTGGTGAAATAACGTTGAAGTTTCTGTAAGATAAATGAATCATGCCTCCCCATGTGGGAATATATGATACTACAATAATCAAGAATTGTCAGGACCTCATTTAATAATCAATTGTACTTCACGAAGAGGATTATGGTAAAAACAAAAAGTTTATGCGTGCCTCTGAGGAGTTGTCTAGCTTGGTCATTAAAGTTAGAGCCAGAGAAATACATAATCGAGATCCCAACTTTGCCAGAAGAGTTATGGTTGAGCCCATTTAAGTATGGTGCACTAGGGGGATTAGCTGGTAATTCATTATAGTGTGTCTCAGGAGCCGAAAAGTTCTAATCCCCATGTGAGCCTCAGCTGGATAGAGATGCCGATCAAGTTTAAGGAATATCAGAGTTTGTGGCATTTCATCAGGTGGAAATGATAGGACGACTTTTATGTCATCAGCGAAGATAAAGAGTTTAGAGTGGTTCACAACACTTTGCAGATCATTAACATAAATGTTAAAAAGAAGGGGGCCTAGAACGCTGCCATGAATTACGCCACTTGGAATCGGCTGATTAGGTGAAGTAACACCGTTAGCGCTAACTTAATAGGTGCGATCAGACAGAAAAGAATGAAACCTGATTAATAAAGGCCCATGAATACCTAAATATGATAGCGTCAAAAGGAGTAGCTTATGTGGAACCCGATCGAAAGCCTTGCTTATGTCTAGGAATACAATAATCACTGATAATACTCGGTCTAGTGAACTGGTTATGTGATCTAGGTCTTCTAACTGGCAAGTTGCACAAGATTTTTGGTTTGGAAACCATGTTGGACTGGGGAGAACGCATCTGGGTCAAAGTAGTCCAACAAAGATTTCTTAATTAACTTTTCAAATAACCTAGAGAGAATAGGAGTGTGATTAATAGGACTATAATTCGAAACGAGGTTCGAATTACCAGATTTTAAACGAGGGTTAATAACCGAGTGTTTCCAATGAGTTGGAAAGATTCCGGATTAGAGAGAAATATATTAAAAAGATTTAATAAGGTTAGGTAAAAATCCCACTGCGTGTGTGAGGATGGCTGATATAAAACCTACACCCATCGGGCTTGTAGAAAGTTTACTTCGACGGGAAATATCTTTTATTTCTTTTAAAGTTAAAGTAAAGGAAGTCAATAGTTATTTAGGGGTTACGTGATGTTTGCCGGTGGATGGTAGAATGTATTATTGAAAGAGAGGCTGAAGAATGAAGGAGGAAAGCAGACTTATGTGGGCGAGTCAGTGGGATATACATCAGTATTGTCTTTAGATAAATAATTGAGAAAATTTGGGGTCACGTTCTAATGAAATAAATCTTTTCTTCGTAGGACAATTCAAAGACTTGATCTTGGAGTTACTGTATGAAGCCTATGTTTCTTGACGCTTTAGGAGGCGAATTTTAATACATGGGAGAGAGTTACATAGCTCATGTCGGCGTATGACAGAGAATAAATCAAACTTATGATTCGCAGACGTAGAAAGACGAGCAATCTTTTTTTCGAGAAGGGTTATGGGGTCATGTTAAGTTCTTTTAATATGAGAGGTATACGAACTCCGATGGCAAGCTAAGAGGTTATCATGGAAAATCGAAGAAATACGATTAAAGTCTGAAGAAAGAAAAAATTCAGTCCAGTCGTTGTCTGTGAGAAGATAAGAAACCTTAGTCGAGTTGATATAAATTTTCTCATCATTGTGAATATATGCCGGCTTCCGAAAAAGGCGCAGAACGCAAGTGACCATATTGTGGTCGCAAACGGGCAGTGGAGCTAAAATGTCAACGTTGCTGGGATCTCTACCTAGAGTGAATATCAAGTCTAAAATGCTGGACAGTCTTGTAGGCTTACTCATAGATTGTGTGAAACCTAAAAGATTAATCGTTTTAGCGAATGCTGGAAATCTTATTCGAGTAAGGTGGGGGGTATTTCTAGTGATGATGGCATGTTGAAATCCCCAGACTAATTTATTTCTGAGAGGGACAGCATGGCTCCCTGCCCTCAGTAAGAACACAATTTATAAGCTTATAATAGCTAGTGTGGACGGGATGGTGGGTTATACATACCCCATGAGAGCATCAAGTGAGGGTATGATGATCCTACTTGAGTCATCTATATCTTCTAACAAATGAGATCTGTATATTTCTGCCGGAGAAGCTGTATTAACATAAATGAGAATAGCACCACCACGGGTGTGGGTGCGGTCATTACGAAACATGAAATAGTTGGTTAGTTTAAGTGAAACGTTGATAATGTCATGATATGTCCACGTGTCTGTGATGAGAACTATTTCTTACGTGTTTAAGATCAAGAAATGTTGAAGGGTGGGAAGTTTAAGGATAATCGACCGTGCATTAAATAATAGAAGATTAGTTTTAGGATACTTAACATGTGTAACCGGGAGTGATTTAGATGAGTGGTCTGAAATTGATGGTGTTAATTTGAGTAAGGGTTTCGGTAATGAAGAGGAACGTTTTGCTGAGGAAAATTTTGCACCGGTATATACCTGGTTTGAAAAGGGTCTAGGTAGGTATTAAACGGGTTCCCGTTCATGAAGGGACGCTGATCTAGTGTACCGGACGCGTATTGAAGTGGAAAATGGTAGGGTCTTGAAGAAGGATAGCGAGGACTTAAATGCTGAGGAGAGAAAGGACTATGGGAAGAAATAATTGGGCCAAATGTGTCAGATGTGACCAGGAATTGTCTATGGACGGGGTGTAAGGTTCAAAGTAGTTTGAAATTCTTCTTTCTCCTTCGACATTCCTTCAATTTTGAACTTAGTTACAAAACTTGAATTTTGTGAAATAGATTTTGCTTGTGTTTTATTTTCCTACAGTATTTTGATATAAAACATTTCTTTTTGTAATTATTTTATTGGAAATCTTCTGTTCACATATTTGGTGAAGCTTTTGTTCTAATTCATTGTTGAGGCCATTGTCGGTCATTGTTGCGGAATTTGGTTGCCATTTTGGGCACTTGTATTTGGCTTGTATTTTGACACCACTTTTGGGTGTCTTGTCTTTGAAAAACATTTTGGACGACAATTTTGGTAACTCATTTCATTTTATTTATATCTCAGGTCTTGATGTTTTGAATGCAAGGCCAACGTGGTATTTTGCTTCTTACGAATCCTTTGGTTTGTATTTATTTGATTTTTACCGGATTTCAACATGGTTATGACTAGAAAATCTGCAAAAGTAGATAATACAGCACATACTGTCACGAAGATGCAAGGGAATCGGAGCCCCGCTGCTCGCTCGGGCGACTCTTGTCTGGTATGCTCTAAACAGGTTGCTGATAATGCAAAAGCAGTGCAATGTGAAATATGTCTCAAATGGATGCATATTCGATGCGCAGGAATGAAGTCAGAGACGTATCAGTGGCTTCAGAATATATCATGCGATGTTATTCGGACTGTATGTAAGATATGCCTTCCACCATCAAGTGTTGAGCACGGAAGTAGTCAGAATAAAATCGTAGCTGCATCTACTAAAGCCACTAAAGTGCTTGTTGGAGGTGACATAAACATTGACCCCACCTCAGCTGAGGATAGACACCACCTATCTGTGGAGAAAACTTGCATGCCAGTCGCTTCCTCGACTATAAGCCGTTTACAAAATGGTATTAGTATCGAGGATCCATTGAACGTGCAGGAACTGGACGTTTGCTCACCTTCAACACCGTTTGCTCAACAGTCGGGAAGGAATAAGACTTATGCAGATGTGACGTCGAAGGGTCTACACAGTGATCCGGGCTATGAAATATTGTCACGGCGATTGAGCAAATAGAGGCTCAGCTAAATGTAGTGGAAGAAGTACCTACTTCTGACAATGCTTTTAGATCTCCGGTCTCAAAGAAGCCACTTTTGGATTCTCGGAAGAGATGCCTTATTATGGTAAATGTTCCTGAGCAAACCGGGGACATGGCTGAAATACGCTTACAGCAAGAGCGAACATTCCTACAATCAACCTTTTCAAAGCTTTTTGATCAAGGAGAAGAAGGAGTTATCATCATTTCTGCATTCCGACTTGGCCGGAAGAAGGAGGATGATAAACCGCGGACGCTGAAAATTGTTTCAGCTTCAGATGAGCAAGTCCAGATGGTACTAAGACGCGCTCATCGTCTTAAGGGTGAGCCATTCAAGATACTACGCGACCTATCTCCTGAAGATAGAATCAAAATGAAAACAGCTACCCAAGAATTGCGAGCACGCAGGGAAGCTGGCGAGGTTGATCTCCATATTGTGGATTTTCGGGTAGTGAGGAGGAGGCCGCACATTCGTTGGAAGCCGCTGTCAATTCAACCCCAGTTAATCATTCTGTGGAGCGATTTCGAGTATTGCTTTTCAATGCGAGAAGTCTACGCAATAAACTTGATGAGGTTAGTGAAATTGCCTGTCGGCGACAGCCATATATCATTGCTGTTACGGAATCGTGGTTAACAATGGATATATCTGTTATGGAGTGCGCACTACCACACTATACACTTTTCAGAAGTGACAGAGTAGCATCTAGATCTGCCGGTGGCGTTGCCGTATACTTCAAAGAGCACCTGATTGTGTAAGTAATGAAAAGGTTTCAAAATGATGCTGGAAATGCCGAAAGCCTCTGGTGTAAGGTGAAGTCTAGCTCTGGAGCTGCATCACTTGGGGTCATTTACCGCTCACCTGGCGCTTACGTTCGTGTGTTATGTGATCAAATCAAACGGTATGGTATCACTGGTGACTGTATCGTTCTTGGAGACCTGAATGCTCCTGATATAAACTGGGCGGATTTAGTTTCGAGGGGTGAACCGTTCCAACGAGAATTCCTAGATACGATTTTGGAGCTGAATCTGGTGCAGAATGTAAACAATCCTACGAGGATATGCGTCGGGCAAGTTCCTTCGATATTGGATTTAGTGGTCACACCTAGATTCTCTGATGTTACGAATCTTTCTATAGAGACCCCCATTGGCTGCAGCGATCACTGTTCTTTATGGTTCGTTTGGAATCGGGGTCTTCAACCGAGAATACGTACGCATGCCCGGAGAAACTACTGGAAATTAGACACAACGAGTCTTATCACGTCTGCAAACTCGATGGACTGGTCACTCCCTCTATCTACGAATGTTGATATCTGCTGGTTGGACTTTTTGGGTAAAATAAGATCGCTTGAAAATCATGCCCCATGGATGAATGGAAGATCCCCCGCTAAGGGAACGCCGTGGTTTGATAACGTTATCCGTAAATACATGAATTTAAGAAAGCGGTTATGGCGGAAGTTTTGTTCTAGTGGATGCACCGATGACTATGTAACCTACAAAGTTATCCGCAACAAGTGCACCTACATCAAAAGAGAAAAAAGGCAGAACTATGAAACTCGCTTGGTGGACGAAGCCAACTCGATGCCGAAACGCTTGTTTGCGTACATGAGACGTAGAACGAAAGCTTCTCAACGAGTACCTTGCTTGAGATCTATGGGAGGTTCGACTGAACATGAAGATGAACGTAAAGCAGTTCTTCTCGCAGCTCAGTACAATTCGGTTTACACAGAGGAGACGTTTCCCATTCCTCTGCTTCATGAGAGCAACACCGAAATGCCGGATATCTCGATCTCGCCAGAGATGGTGCAGTATTTGCTAGAACGACTCGATGTACACTCAGCACCTGGCCCGGACGATATACACCCGATGCTTTTAAAGGTATTGTCGAGTATCATACATAAACCACTGGCGCTAATCTTCAATTTATCCCTGAGTTATGGTAAGTTACCTAAAGATTGGAAGTACGGCATTGTCAAACCAATGTATAAGGGCGGTGAAACCAGTGATCCGGCTAACTACCGACCGGTTACCCTCACTTCGGTAGTTGTGAAGACTCTGGAACGACTGCTGAAGAAACAGATTGAAGATTTTCTCCTCACAACCAGTCAGTTAACATCTGCTCAACATGGTTTTACGGCAAGACGATCATGCTCATCCAATCTGATCACTGCTCGCGAGCACTGGTGTGCTGAACTTGATCTGGGTCACCCGGTAGTCACTGCCTTCATTGACTTCAGTAAGGCTTTTGACCGTGTTCCCTTTCAACGTCTATTGCTCAAGCTCCGTGCTCGTGGTGTAAAGGGACCTGTTCTAACTTGGATTGAAGACTTCCTTGTTGACCGTTATACACAGGTCGAGGTTAACGGAGTTAAATCGCAGGTTACACGTCCAACTTCCGGGGTTCCACAAGGATCTGTTCTCGGCCCGTTACTTTTCAAAGTATATGTTAATGACCTCCCCGACTCAGTAAATACGAATTGTCTACTTTTCGCGGATGATCTGAAAGTTTGGGGTACAGTAAGCTCTTCTGCTGATGATACCATTTTTCAGAACGAATTGAACAAATTGCTTGATTGGACGGTAAAATGGCAGCTTCCTGTAAACCGACAGAAATGCGCTGTAATTCTTTTGGGGCCAAGCACGCCTGAAGGTGCGTACTTCCTCGGGGATCATCAACTGAAGTGGGTTGATACTGAACGTGACCTGGGTACAATTGTGACTCGGACGCTTAAATCGAAGGAGGATACGAACAGAAAAGCTGCTGCTGCAAACCGCGCATGGTGGGCTTCTAGTCGGTCTTTTTCGGTGATTACTCCACATACGTGAGACCAGTTTTGGAATATGGTTTGCCAGCCACCTATCCTCAAACTGAGGGAGAACGTGACCAGTTGGAAAAATTGCAAAGGCGGGCGACGAAACGAGTACAAGGATTGAAATCAATTCCTTATGTGGAGAGAGTTCAACGCCTCAACCTCATGTCGCTCAGTATTCGGCGTGTCCGCTACGACCTGCTGCTAACTCGTCGCATATTACTGGGAGCTTATGGTGACGAGCTGCGCGAGTTTTTCCTTCTCGTGACGGACTCAAGAACCCGTGGCCATGCTCTAAAGCTTCAAAAGCGAAGGACACTACGCCTACCACAGGGATTCACGCTCTCAACAAGAATTGTTAACTTGTGGAATGCGCTTCCGGAAGAGGTTATCTCAGCGAGCTCTGAAAACCAATTCAAGCAACTTTTGGATAAGGTGTTGCCTGTAATCACGGCGAAGCTGAACAACACTGGACAGGATTTCTCCAACTGAGGTTCTCCTGGACTAGGTTGCTGATATAAAGAGATGCGGCTTACAAGGGCTTGACCCCCTGTCGTCTATCAGGAAGAAGAAGAAGAAGA
>JACCGJ010012325.1:0-10411 GCA_013407085.1 Atriophallophorus winterbourni
GGACAGACCGGCCCTCTGTTTTGGACCTAGTTTTGACTTCTAACGAATCAGCTATTGAATTAGTACACTATGAAGCTCCATTGGGACGGAGTGACCATGTGATGCTCGTGTTCGATTATGTCTGCAGTGCATCGAGACACAGTGACGAATCTAAAATCATCCGTAGAGTCGACTTTTGGAGACTCAATGAAGCACTTTGTGAGCTGAATGATGTTCAACTTGATTCTAGTGACTCAAATACACATTATAACTCTCTGATAAACTACCTTCAGATGCAAATCCAGTCGAACTCTCGATATATTCAGAGAAAAGATGTCCACACCCTCCGTTTCTCTGTTCGCAGCAGAACTAGAAAATGGATTTCATTGAAAAGGCGTGCTTGGGTTACTCATTGCAATAACGTCACCCCTACATCTTGGCTACAATTTTGCAGAATACGTAACAGAGTCACCACCCTAATTCGGCAGGACAAAAACAGTACCAGCAACATATGGTGGAACGAATGGAAGCGAATCCGAAACTATTGTACAAAATTGTAAATGACAGAACCAAAGTTAAACCAGGTGTTTTCCCAATCATGACAGAAGAAGGTTTGACTGTCACAGTCCAAGAGACGGCGGATGCGCTTGCGTGCTTTTACTCTCAAGTCTACTGCCCTAAAAAGCAATTATTGCATCATGAATTATCAAACACTGTAGAACCACTAACTGAGCCCGTGATCGATCAACTGGTGTTAGAGCGACACTTACGTCGATTGAATACAAAGAAATCTCCCGGGGAGGACAATATTACCCCAGCGATTCTTCATGTGTGTTATAGAGAGCTTTCAAATAGCTTAGCGGCGGTTTTCATCCAGAGTCTTGGTGAAGGTTGTGTACCTTTGGCTTGGAAAGCGGGTGTGGTAACACCAATTTATAAAGGTGGCAGTCGTTCGGACGCAGCAAATTACAGACCTGTAACGATGCTACCATGTATTTTAAAAATTATGGAGCGCATTATATCTGAATGTATTGTGGGTCAGCTTGAAGCACGACGTCTTTTGTCAGCAGCACAACACGGGTTCCGCCGGACCAGATCTTGTCTTTCGAATTTACTGATCATACTAAATGATTGGACGATGTCGCTTGATCAAGGCTATACGGTACATGCTTGTTATATTGATATTTCAAAGGCTTTTGACAAGGTCGACCACAGCTTGCTTCTGCAAAAGCTAGTGCAATATGGAATAACAGGTAACTTACTATCGTGGCTAACAGATTATCTGACCGATCGGCACGTGCGAGTTCGCGTTGACGGAGTATTGTCGAAAAGTATCGATGTCACGAGCGGGGTGCCTCAAGGTTCAGTGCTCGGACCTATTCTTTTCCTCTTATATATAAATGATATAACTGAAATAGTGCGATGCAAGCTCGTTCTTTTTGCAGATGACATTAAAATATGGAAGCAAATCCGATCTAATGAAGATTGTTCAATGCTGCAAAACGACTTGGATGTTCTGTATCGCTGGTCTCTAGAGAATCAAATGCCTTTCAGCCTACGTAAATGTCATATGTTACAGCTTGGCCGTAACTGCGAATATACATACCATCTAGGCCACGATATCCTAAATTGGACCACCACTGAAAAGGACCTCGGAATTTGGATTACTAATAACCTGAAACCGAATATGCATTGTAGAAAAGTGTTTAATCGGGCATGTGGTATATTAGGAATCCTGAGAAGAATTTTCGGACGGTTCTCGTCCAAAACAATTCCTCGTATTTTAAATACTTACATCCATCCAACGATGGATTATTTGATCCCAGCCTGGGCACCGTGGTTGCGCAAAGACATCGAGATCCTGGATCGAATATACCACAAAGCTACAAAGTTAGTTGAAGGGATGCAGCGGGTCCCGTATCAAGAGCGAATGGCCATCCTTGGTTTGCGTGATTTTACACGAAGACGAATGAGGATCGACCTGATTCTGGCTTACAAGATACTGCGGATCGAAAACCATCCGCTTAGCGAACTAATAAAAGTAAACTCCCCTCGAAATACACGCAGTCACTCGTGTTGCCTCGAAATACCGCACTCAAGACTTGATTGTCGTCGCTATTTCTTCTCTGTGCGTATCTGCTTTCTATGGAATGCGCTACCGCAAGATGTTGTGAATGCAACGACAATTGATGTTTTCAAATCGAAATTGGATGCATACGTCAAACAAAACCCTGAATTTGGCCCGGTGTATTGAAGTAACATGAACCCAGAAAAATGTTAACAATGTGATTTTGATTAAATTTTTCTCTTTGCAATAGTTGTCATCCAATGGTACGTGTAAAGCATTAGCTTTTTATCACCATAAATCTTGATTCTTGAATCAACGTTGCTGAGGAAGTGACCTATTTGATTTAAAATTTCCCAGAAGAATTTCCATATGACAGTCTAAAATTAGCTCTTATCTCTCGAACGGGAATCTCCGAGCAACGGAGCCCGATAAATTATTCTCTCACCTTGAGCTTAGAGAAAGAAAGTCCACTCAACTGTTACGACACATGCGCCAACTTCTTGGCAACCGGACGATGGATGAGGAAATTTTTCGTCAACTGTGGTTGAAAAACATACCCTGAAACATACGGAAAATTCTCCCTGCACTCAATTCCTCTATCCCTTTAGAAGGACTCGCAGAAGCAGCTGAAAAGGTTTTGGCTGATTCACTTGTGTCGCTTGCTCCCATTACTACTCAGCCATGAGCTTACAATGCACAAACGGACGAGAGAATAAATAAACTCCAAGGTCAGATGAAATAGCTTATTTGCTCGGTCTCAAGATACGATAAATTCAAAACTCGTGGAAGATCAATCTTCTGGTCTCGATCCCGTTTCTCATCATTTCGTCGTTCAAAAAATGATCTTGAAATTTGCTGATACCACAAACGGTACGGTGAAGCCGCGCGTAAGTGCATCAAGCCTTGTGCTTACGTTCAACCGAGCAATCCATCTGGAAACTCGAAAGTCACTCAGTAAAGATGAAGGCTGCAGTTGGCGATTCTTCCCATAGTCGTCTAATGATTGGTTACTGACGCGTCCAGTTCCCTCATTCACACCGCAGCTGCTATTAGTGTAGTTCCACCCTCCTCCAGAGTACGAGATAGCTCGAGCAACGTCATTTTTCTGCAGTTTGATAATGGAAGCGTCATAAATACCTACGGCCGCAAACCATTTACACTCGTATTTGGCCTTCGACACAATTTCCTTGGATTTTTGTTATTGCTCATTTCTAACAAACCATAATTGTCTCTGAATTTTTGTCATTCTTTAAACTCAAGGTCAATCCAAAAATTTCTACACATCATCACAACCCCTTTTACCAAAGCAACAATTCAACTCTCCACTAAATTAAAATGCATTTTCTCTTCCAGTTAGTCCATAAACATCCTTGAGAAGGTAAATCAATTGACATACCCATCGTACGACTCCGTAACTGTCAAAAACACCAGGTGGTTCATTCAATTGACACTAAAGATCTACCCGTTTATGCACGTCCAAGCCGCTTAGTCGTCCTAAGAAAATGAAAGCAGCAAAGGCGATTCCGAACACATGTTTCAGGTTGGTCGTAAAAATAATGCGATTGTGATGTACATCCATGGTCGACATCGAAAGAAGTTGTCCAAAACAACAAAATCTGTCTTTGTTTAGGTTCACAACACCTGGCAGTTTTTCCGTTTACTTTAGTTTCGTGAACACCGTAAGATCTCTTGCATCAACTTTTTACAACAGTGGTGACGAAGCGCAACGTTTTTACCATCATTCCACTGTTTCACGCGCATGCAGACCCTGATTGTACTGTTTAAGAGAAGTTCGGAGAATTTGTTGTTTATATTTGCGACTACTCAACCGTGCCAAGCCCATCGAACTATTCACAAAGTTGATCACGACCGTTCATAATTGAAGCACTAGACTCGAGTTTAGCTCTTATTTGAGCTCATCAGCAGTGCATATCCTCCGCTTCGGGTGGGACTCGAACTCCCGAGCATCACAATAGTAGTCCCACGCCTTAACGACCTGGGCTACCGTCCACCGATTACAATTAAGCGTTTATGAACTGTTCTCCAGACCGGCACATTTAAGTAGCTTTGTTTGCCCGACCAGTTCAGAAGGAGCCAGCAACATCTGTCGTGTTCGCACAACCGAACAGATTGATTGTACTGTCCCTACCTGAAGAGTGCAAACGTTTCAAAATCGGTCTTGTGATACAAGTGCATGCCTATGGGTTTAAACCCTAGAAATGGATCGATTACTTTGTTCTGAACGCTTTGAAACCGCCCCAAATGCATCTGATGCTGCAGACTCGTGGGAACATTGGTTCTATACATTCACAAACTTTCTTGATGTTATAGACTCACATAAGCCAGACAAATTAAAGACACTCATCCATTTCCTTTCCCCGTCTGTGTATAAACTCGTGTTTCAATGCACTTCCTATGAATCAGCTATTTCTACTCTGCAGTCAACCTACGTACAGTCGAAGAACGAAGTTTTTGCTCGACATCTACTAGCTACGTGTAAGCAAGATTCCAGCGAAAGCCTCGATCAGTTTTTGCAGCGACTCCGCTCGCTCTCACGGGACTGTAACTTCAAATCTGTAACTGCTGTCGAGTATCAAGACGAAGCCGTACGTGATGCTTTCATTACGGGAATGTCTTCGAATTCTATCCGACAACGCTTGCTTGAAAATAAATTTCTAGACATCCAAACTGCTTTTGACCAAGCCAAGTCTCTAGACATGGCGCAGAAGCAATCACATTCTTATACATCACCCATCCAGGAAATTCCTTGTAACACTGTGCAAACAGAAATGCATAGCCACCAAAACATACCGATAGATTCAGTCCCAAATAAAACGTTGGCCAGCATCAACCGGAAGCTCCAAGGCCTTTGCTACTTTTGTGGTTATGATAGACATCCTCGTCACAAGTGTCATGCTCGTGATGCAGTCTGCAAGGCATGTGGAACAATGGGACATTTTCGATCGGTATGCTGTTCTTCCAAATCTGATAAACATGTTGCATCTGCATCACCATTTGTAGCATCCTCTGTCATCACCGCTGCTGCTCCAGCTTGTCTTTCAAATGCAATCACTAAAGTCATTGTGAACGGTGTGAAGTTAGATGCATTGATCGATACTGGAAGTTCAGAAAGTTTTGTATGCGAATCCATTGTTCAGAGGCATAAATTTCCTACATATCAATCACACAGCGAAATCATTTTAGCTTCTACACAATTACGAAGCCATACCAAGGGACATTGTGTTGTTTCTTTGTCGCATAACGGAACAGTATATAACGATGTTAAGCTTTCCGTACTCCCACACTTGTGCACTGATATCCTTCTCGGACATGACTTTTTAAAACATCACGAAAGCGTTCAACTCTCGTTCCAGGGCGATCGCCCTACCTTCTCTGTATGTGGTCTCACGACATCTAGTCTGCCCGCGCCTACGTTATTCGCGCATTTATCGCCTGCATGCCAACCAATACGAATTAAATCACGGCGGTTTAGCCAAGCTGACGAATCGTTTATCAAATCTGAAGTAAACAGATTAGTTACTGACGGTATAATTGAACCATCCAAGTCTCCTTGGCGTGCTCAAGTGCTTGTAACCACGAATGAACGTCAAAAGAAGCGTATGGTGATTGATTACAGTCAAACCATCAATCGTTTCACTGAACTTGATGCGTACCCCCTGCCTCGTATAGACGCCATCATTGAAAAGATATCCCGCTATGAAGTATACAGTACACTTGATCTAGAAAGCGCGTATCATCAAATCCCTATCAGAGAAGACGAGAAAAAATTCACTGCATTTGAGGCTTGTAATAATCTGTATCAATTTTGCAGAATACCATTCGGTGTGACTAATGGTGTAGCTTGCTTCCAGCGCGCTATCGATGAATTAATTCGCAAAGAAAATCTCGATGGAACATATGTTTATGTTGACAATATCACGGTTTGTGGAAAAGATATAGCCGAGCATAATCGCAACTTGGATAAATTCTTACACATTGCTAAACAGTACGGATTGACACTCAACAACAAGAAATGCATTTTTGCTGCGAATGAGATTTGTTTATTAGGATATAACGTTTCATTCGGGAAGATCAAACCTGATCCGGATCGCTTTAAACCATTAATTCTCCTTCCTCCGCCTACGGATCTGAAGTCACAGCAACGGGTAATTGGTATGTTTGCGTACTATTCTCAGTGGTTTTCGAAATTCTCCGATAAATTCACCCCCTCATCCACAACACGGAGTTTCCGTTGTCTAAAGATCTCTTACGTAGCTATGAAGCTCTCAAGGCAGAATTAATGGAAGCTGCAGTAATGACCGTAGACCGAAACGTGCCTTTGGTGGTCGAAACTGATGCATCTGATATCGCTATCTCTGCAACACTGAACCAAAATGGCCGTCCAGTAGCATTCTTTTCTCGAACACTAAGTTCTAGTGAACGAAGACATTCTGCTGTAGAAAAAGAGGTATACGCTATCATAGAAGCAATTAGAAAATGGCGGTATTATCTACTGGGGACGCATTTTAAATTGATAACCGATCAGCGATCCGTCGCTTTTATGTATGATTCGAAGCTCGGTGGAAAAATAAAAAACGACAAAGTTCAACGCTGGCGCATTGAACTATCTCAATTCTCTTATGATGTAATCTATCGACCCGGAACCCAGAATCAAGCTGCAGATGCGCTCTCGAGAGCTTACTGTTCATCAAGTCATTCGTTACTTGATTTAAAAATCGTACATGAAAACATGTGTCATCCAGGCGTGACCCGTTTTTTCCATTTTGTTCGGTCCAAAAATCTACCGTATTCCCTTGATGATGTGAAGACAATCATTCAGCAGTGCTCTGCTTGTCGTGAGCTCAAGCCCAAGTTTCATAAACCGGATGTTAATCAGTTAATAAAAGCCACCCAACCGTTAGAAAGTTTGAGTCTCGATTTTAAAGGACCGATTCCTTCATCAACACGTAACAGTTACATTCTGACCGTGATCGATGAATATTCCCGTTTTCCTTTCGCATTTCCTTGTCCGGATATGAAAGCTTCCACGATCATACAGCGCCTTATTGATCTGTTTTCAATATTTGGTCTACCCTTCTTCATTCATTCAGATAGAGGTGCTTCATTTATGTCTGCGGAGTTAAAAACATTCCTACACGAACATGGAATGGCCACTAGTA
This sequence comes from Atriophallophorus winterbourni, assembly GCA_013407085.1. NCBI lineage: Eukaryota > Metazoa > Platyhelminthes > Trematoda > Plagiorchiida > Microphallidae > Atriophallophorus > Atriophallophorus winterbourni. Next base: position 7,228 of record JACCGJ010012325.1, read on the forward strand.
GAACCACAAGCTATAACCCACGCGGTAATGGGCAAGTAGAGAGACTGAATGCTACTCCATAGAAAACAGTCTTATTGTGCTTACGTTCTCGAAACTTAAAAATTGATCAATGGGAGTCGGTGCTACCGGACGCGCTACATTCTATTCGTTCACTTCTGTGTACAGCCACCAACGTTACGCCTCATGAAAGAATGTTCCGTCACCTTCGCAGGTCCGTAACCGGCAGCTCTTTACCTCAGTGGCTAATAGCTCCCGGCCGTGTACTACTTCGAAGAAATACAGGGTCATCTAAATATGACTCTCTGGTCGAAGAGGTTGACTTGGTTGAGAGCAATCCCGAATATGCTCACATACGATTTCCAGATGGTCGAGAAGAAACTGTTTCACTGCGTCATCTTGCACCAGCCGCAGATCCAGTTGAGTATCCTGATAGCAGTTCACAAAATGAAGCTTTACCGGAAGTTTCTGAGCATCAAAGTACCGAACCGGAAAATGCCGATAATCAATTGTCCGCTGAAGATTTATTTATCAAGCAGCAGCGAACAAGACCATATTGTCTTCGTAATCGCGAAGTGTGAAACCTGAATGAGTGAAACTATTGTACGCGTTTTTTTCGGCGAGGGAGAATGTGATGATATTTAACCGTTCCTGTTTTCTATTACTAACTGTATTCCTATTTCGCACCTTAGTATTACCGTTCTATATTCCAGATTGCATACCTCGGTTTCTAGAAGATTAAAGCCTAGTTCTCGGGCCTTCGTCTTTTGATATTCGTACAATCGGATCTAACATTCATAATCATAACACTCGGTATCGAGTCAATTAAAATATTCAAGACAGCTGGTCCTGATGGACTGGCCCAGGTTCTGATCAAGGACGGTTGCGGTATTCAATCGAACAATCTAGTTGACGGGAACTATTACCCAGTTTTGGGGAGAATCTATAATCATGCCTATTTTCAAAAGGGTGTGTACTTCATGCTCCAATCACGGGATAAGCCTCACGCCTGTAATTACCTGGCTTCCTACTTCAGTATGTCTTCGGCGTTTCATATCATACAGAGAATCACAGATTTGTGAAGAGAAAGCAGGATTTCGTCCAGGTAGAGGATGTGTCGATCATATATTCAGCCTTCTCAAACGCTACAATATATTAACGATTATAGACAAGAGATATCTTTTAGTGAATTTAACTGGTAGGCCCCGTGTATCAGAACACTTGATGACCTTTTCAATATCCTCAAGAAAATCTTGTTTATCCAGTGATCCGAGAAACTTGAAATCATCCACAAAAATATTGCGGGGACAATTAAGCGGCGCTGCCAAACCGTCGATGAAAATAAGGAAAAGTAGCGGTCCGAGAACTGAACCCTGTGGGACTCAACTAACAACTTTCACTTTCGATGAACGCATACTGCCTACTTGACGTGAAAGTATTTCTTGATTAAGAAGCCTAATTCCAGTCCTCGAAAGACCATCGAAACATATAACCAGGTTTCGTTGGCAAAGCAATCCGATAAAGGCCGAAGCCTTTGCTGAATCTCAGACTATTTTGGGTCCGTTTTCCTACTGCAGGTTGTCAATCCAATCGCACGTTTTGCCTTTGGATTGGGCATAACTATAGTAACACTTCGAGCACCGCTTTATATTGCGTGCCAACCGTGATTCAAAGTCACGTTTTGCCTTGCATCGGATTCCTACAGCCTTATTTCTGACTATTTTATACCTTGTCCAACACTGCTGTGTCTGAGATGCTTTGTAAATTTTCCAGGCACGGTCTCGCATTCTAATCGTATCGCAGGTGTCCACCACTGAGACGTGTTGCGTTGCTTGACGTGCAACAACGGAGCAAACCTATCTCGCAAGGTAGACAGACAATGGTGTATAAGCTACCCGTTTGTTGTTATATCACCACCTGCATATTAAGATCTTTTTAGCTTCCTCTGAGACAACTTCCCGGTCTACAAGATTGAAATTTCGCGTCAGTTGTGGAGGTTTGCCATATTTGAGTACTAGTTGGAAGCTGATGACAACGTGATCACTTTTTCCTAATGGAGTGAGTTAATCGACCTAACGAACCATTTCTCCGCTTGAAGAGATAACGAGATCCCGGATCGAAGGTAAGCAGCCCTGACGGAGCCTTGTGGGATCATTTACATGTTGACTCGTGGCATGCATGTGAGTCCATTCGATTAAGTCCAGGGACATTTTATCAGATGAACAGCACTGGTCCGGCCAAGGTATATATTCCAGTTCAGTTGCACAGGACATTAAGTGACTCACAGGCCAATCGAGCGTCAAGAATTTCTTTCGGTGGAAAGCTACAGAGAAGCAACCACCACTGCCAAAGCGATTTTTTATTGCGCGTTGGATATCCACGATGATCGCGACGCCAAGAAATTATCCGGGTGTATTTAGGAAGCACCCCGTTATGAATGATGCTGAAAAAATTTCTCTACCAGTAAAATAAGATGTCAGCTAAAAAGAGTTGTGTATTAAAAAACAGAACTCGAGCATTTACTTTATTTACCAGATAATGAACTACTTAATCCTGTATAGCAATGAAGGGGAGTATTCAGGAAAAAGCTTACCCCAAATGCGGCTTGAACCATTCTTAAAAATTGCGACAGAACTTCAGGATATAAGTTCTTCTGTAAGCCGGTTCCAGAAATTTACCACCTTGAGACTGAAAACGTTTTTCCGGGACTCTAGACTACATCGCTCCTTAGTAAGTTTGAGGAAATGCCTGTGGGTGCCAAGCTCGGGACTTAAGGTGAAGATGTCATCCATGATAACGGCACTTAACCACTTCAAGAACTTATATGGTTTCAATTAAGTCGCCTCACAAACGACGGTGCGTAAGTGAGAAAAGATCTAAAGACTTAAGCTGCGTACGGTTTCCCTCGCTGACCTTCAGTCATGCGAGTTGCGAGATGTTGCACATTTTCAAGTCGAACAACGTCCTTCTTGTCGTAAGGGCACCACGCCTGGACATAATATTCTAAATGCGGCCGAACTGATGCCTTGTAAAAGTTGATCCGATGAACTTCACATCATCCGCGAAACTGAAGCATGGGAAATTCAATGCAGACGACAAGTCATCAATAAAATGAAGGAATACAAGAGGATTAAGTACCGACCCTTGGGGTACCCCACTGATCACGTCGGTTGGGTTCTACAGCGTA
>JACCGJ010012326.1:0-23290 GCA_013407085.1 Atriophallophorus winterbourni
AGTGTTTTACTCTTCCGTAATTTTACCTTCAAAACGGTTGGTATTAATTAAAATCTTTCCTCAATTTACGGGCTTCAACATTTCCCCCAATTTCAGGTTCATCAGTTCAACGATGGTTCTCCACAGTAAAAGTAACAAATCCAAGGAACAAGAAACCTTTTTGAGTGTCATCGATGGACTAAGTCGTCTATATACCAACAAATTACTTCCATTAGAATCAGCTTACAAGTTTCATGAGTTTCATTCTCCTGCTCTGGAGAAGGGGGACTTTGACTCAAAACCAATGATCTTATTGATTGGACAATATTCGACCGGAAAGACCACCTTTATTCGATACATTCTCGGTGAAGATTTTCCCGGTATAAGAATCGGACCAGAGCCTACCACCGATAGCTTCATTGCCGTGATGCATGGAGAACGATCAGGCAGCATTCCTGGTAATGCGTTAGTAATGGATCCGAAAAAACAATTCCGTCCACTCAGTAAATTTGGAAACAATTTTCTGAATCGGTTTCAATGTGCTCAGTTGCCGAACGAAGTGCTAGAAAGCATAACGTTTATTGACACACCAGGAATACTGAGTGGTGAGAAACAACGCGTTGATAGGGGCTATGACTTTTCTGCTGTAATTGAGTGGTTTGCCGAACGTGTGGATAGAATTATACTTCTTTTCGATGCGCATAAATTGGATATTTCTGATGAATTTCGTCGCGTCATTGAAGTACTCAAGGTAATTTCCTCACTCGTTTGACATATTCATAGTTTATCGATTAAACATTATTTATTTGGGATCAGCTTTCATTTTGGGATATTTCTTTACAATTTTCGCGAGTTCCCGATTTTGTCAATGTTTCAGCATCTCTCCTATTCTTGCGGTCTTTAACTGAGAAAACGATTTGCTCACAATCTTTCCAGGCAGTTGCCAGGAAGATAGCGGCCACCTTCCAGCATCCTGTTGATCAGTCACCTGATTCAATTTATTTATTGAAAGTAAAGCAAATCACTGTAAGCTAAAAGAGCATGTTAATAGGATCAAAACTCTTCGTAAACGGCAAAGTGCTCAATTCTATCATTTTATATCGACAGATCTAATCTAGAAACCCCGTTTCCAGGCTTTCGATCAATTTACTCAAAAATCCTATTTTCTGAAAATTGCGATCACTTGATTTTTGGAATTCAGTAGTATATGCAGAGTAAACGCAGGATGTGAATTGCGAAACATTAGAAAATGTTCATTTTATTTTTTAAATGATAGTTTTTAATGTTGCTTAGTTTTTCAAGATACAATCTTTAACCGAAAACATTTAGAAGTACCTGGGGTTGCGCTTGTTTTCACCTCGGCTCACAGAACCTAATCTTTATTGCATCCACCTGATGACGGCAAACAGCCAGAAACTGATTGTGTAGTGCAAGTGCGTTGTGCCACAAAACATTGGTCATTTTAATCGTCTTGAGCGCTTGACCAGGAATCACGATGTGATTCTATATTTCCACAGCATGATTCGTTGTACGAACCAAATTTAAAAGTGACTTCCAAGTATAACATTGTTTAATACTTACCCACTGTTTCAAGGCTCACTGAACATAGGAACCCATTGCGCGGATGTCTAATTCTTCAGTCCCGCGCATATTGGACATTGTTAAATTGACTGTCATCGTCATTAAACTGCTAGCGTCAACAGGCTGCAGTTTCATTGTCATTTTCTTACATAACTCTCAAGCCCTGGTACCGTGACAGTATGCGATTTATTAGGCTTCGAGACACTACCTGACTCCAGTAATGTGCTTTCATGTTCCTGTTCTTTTTTCTTCCTCATACAGTATCTTAGCCCACGTGCAGTCTCTGACTATGCGGCACTTTGCCTGGATCAGGATTGTACTTTCATACCATACCATTCGTGATTCCCTACTATAGAGTTGTTATTCCGGTTTGTTCAATCTACTCAGCACTGTTTACTGACACTAGCAATATGCTGAAACGAAGACACAGTCAAGTTATCTACGAATTGTATTCTCTCGGTTTGACATCAAGGCGCGGCAAACTGACGACATCCATAGCTCATTCAACATACGGCACTTTTTGGCTGTAGCTTCATGTCTAGCTACTTTATACTTTTCTGTCTGCCCATAAGTGGCAAAGAAATGCTATCACACTCAATGATCCTTTGTGTGCTATTTATTATACTCAAAGCTCGCCTAAACGTTTTTTCCGCTTAGCCTTTTTCACTTAACCAAAACCCACATTCTCGATTCCTTTCGATTTAGCCCTTATTTCTTTAACAGATTGGTCATCTAAATAAAACTACCGGTTACCAGTACTTACTGGTAGTTGTGTATAGGTTGAATTGATTATTTACTATCTACGTTTTTGGTAAATCTTGTTAAACCTCTTACACAGTTACTGCCACTAGCTAATTGTCATTTTCTTAATGCTGAAGAGTCGGTAGTTTAAGTTACACTTTGTGTTTCATGTATCGTATCTGTTAGATGATTACGACACTGCTCACTTGAACGGATATTGATTCCGTGGATCTGCGTGAAGCGTCAGCAATTATTTATGAATCCTACCGTTAAGCGGTTAATAGCGCATCGTGTCCTTTACATCTCTTCTTCCACACAGGGTAACGAGGACAAAATTCGTATTGTTTTGAACAAGGCCGATATGGTGGATGCACAGCAGCTGATGCGGGTTTACGGGGCTCTGATGTGGAGCCTTGGGAAAATATTACACACCCCAGAAGTCGCTCGAGTATATATCGGCAGCTTTTGGGATCGTCCGTTTGTGTTCGACACGAATCGGAAATTGTTCGAATTAGAACAAGAAGATCTGATGAAGGACTTCCGGTCTCTCCCGGGTGATGCTGCGTTAAGAAAACTCAAAGATCTTATTCGTCGTGCGCGTCTGGCCAAGGTTTGTATGCCACTTCATTCTTTCATAAATTAATCCCACCGTCCAGTTATTGAACCGCATGGGCTATAATGCGTGTTTGTTATATCAGTATGTAGATTATCACTTTCACACGCATGGGCTATAGGTTTACTACTCAACGAGAATCGTTCTTGCAAGTTTGCGGAATTAACTCCAACAATTTGAGTTCCGTTTGACTCGACTTTCAATATGAACATATTCTTTCTCGTTAAACCGATGATATGGAATCCGAAGATGTACTATTTTGTGTTTGCCAATGTAATTGAAAAAACTCTGGTTTTTAGGAAGCTTGTATGTGATACTTATTTTGTACACATCTTGCTTGCTATTTTCCTTTTGTTTTTGTAACCCAGATTCTGGACCCTCATTTGGTATCCATGCCTCCTTTCTATATCGATCTTTACTCCCGCTTTCATACATGGTCCATCCTTCTTTTCGATTGCCTAATAGCCGAGTCATGCCACAATTCCCATGCAACAACCAAATCAGACAGTTGACATTTTCGATCGTTCTCACACAAACAGATCGCTTTAGCACATGTGCATGCTCCGCACTGGACAAACATCCTTGCCAAACACCCTGCCCCTCTGCACACAACAGTGATCGGTGTTGCCGCCAGCTCGATTTTGTTTAGATTTTCGTTGGTGCACAGGATCTGTTGGTTGGTTGGTTTGTTTCTGTCGCTGACGCAGGTCGCAGTTTTTCGTCTGAAACACTCGATTTAGCGACATGTTTAATACGCTTGGTCTACGATTCAGTCACAGTTGAAATTAATGTTGTTGTCCCTAGTTCGATGTGTTTAGATGTCAGTCAAAGTTTCGGCTTGGCATTGTGTCAAGTTGTGTTTCATTTGATGATTTTCATTACGATGAATACGCATTATTTGTAAAACTGTCTTTCGGCACACGGTAAACGGAACGATGTGAACCTTGATTCTATGTAATCACTCATGATTTGTTTTGCGATTCAACTCAATATCCATAATTGCACGCCTTTCCGTCACTCAAACTTATCACTGATACCTTTATCAGGCGGGGACAATACGATCAGTTTTAGCGTGCCTTTTTAATAAGCCTAATTCCAGTCTTACCTCGTTTGAGCTAGTTTACTGATTACCTTGAGTGATGCTCAGCAAACACCGGGCTAAATTGATTTACCGCCGGCGCTGAGCAGCTTGCAGGAAAGGTAGAGTCTCACGACCATTTTACTTTTTAATATCTATCTAATCCTGGGCAACCTAACCATATCTAAGTCTGTGACTGCGGCACTTTGCCTAGATCAAGCTTGTCATCACGCATTCGAAAGCGGTAATCTCCATACACCTTTAACATTCGACTGCATACTTGCTCAGTTAACATCGTTTTGAAGCTATTGTTTTTTAATATCGATAACCTATATGTTTTGCTTTATTATCTCCGCTGACTTCTAACATGCATTTTTTTACGAAATACGATTGCTTGTCATTCTTTTCGTTCTAACATCCAAGGTTCACGCGTACATCATTTCGCACTTGAAAAACGAAATGCCTGCTTTGATTGGGAAAGACGCGAAAAAGAAAGAACTCATTCAAAATTTGGATCGCGTGTTTGATTATCTAGCCAAATCGCACACTATGTCGCTTGGCGATTTCCCCGATATCAACAGAATGCGCGAATGCTTGGCGCTACACGATTTTCGCAATTTTCCCAGCCTTCAACAAAAGTTGATCAAGTCGGTCGATGAAATGTTGGGCGTTGATGTCGCGAGGCTCATGCAAATGATACCACAGGTAAGATTCTCGATTTACTGCCACAGGTGATGTGGCGTTGTGTACACATGCCATCGTATCCCTTATCGGCGTTTCTGGATTTTTAAAATTTACAGTAATCCTCCTCCCCCAAAAATAATAAACACAAAACACCTGGATTCGCACACGATTGCATCACACAGTCACCACGACTGGTTTCGTGCTATTTGCGCTCATCAGGTAGGGATAATAGAATTAGGATCAGCATGCCTTGTACACAACTTTTGTAGTCTTCGGGGTCGATCATGGATAAGCACTTTGATAGTACACTTTATTTCCAACATGAAAGGCCCGCGGCTTTTGTTGTTACCTTGCATAAGTGAACTTGGTTCTATCTCCATAAACACGCACTGAAAAACAGTGGCAGGTGGCGGTTTATTAAGTGGGACAAAATACTATACGATACTATCACCGAGATAAGTAATGTGGTGTTCGAGTTCAAGCTGATTGTGTTTAAGAGTGATTGCCAAAGATGACCTAGTCCCTTATACAGAACTATTTCAGAACAAAGCCTCAACGGCAAGCGAATTGCAGTTCAGATTATCTTGATTGAGTGGCCATGTTTGCACTAGAAACATCCTTTAAACTTTTCTAAACAGGTTCATGTTCCTGGCTCGCTCATAATTTGTTAAATTTGCAAAATCTGTTTTTCAACCTTCAGTTTTTCTACCCTTCAATTTAATTGTCTCGTTAAATGGGACTGTTGGAAGAATCGTCTCGGTGGTCTTGCATGGAATTTTCCGACATTATTACCCTATATTATTAGCCATGTTGGCTCGTTCTTACAAATACTCAACTTTTCAAACTTGCCTACGACTGTTAACCAACAAATTAAAGTTTGAAATGTACAGTCACTCTGGTCTGACTTCTTTTTATCTACCTTCAAAAGGAGCAGTATATTGGACAGATTCTTTGGGATGAATGAACTTGTCCTGATCAACGCCAATAACGTAGGCGGATAACGTTCATAAGTACTGCTCCTAATAAACAAATAAACCTATCAAACATCATACACATATAGTCACGTCTAGCTACTGGGTTTCCTTACCCTTCCGTTGTTTCTGTAAATAAGATGTCGAAAGCTGAGGTCACCGCTTTTCAATGTCCGGATACACTGTTTGCTTGTGAATGCGGGTATAATCAACCCGTTCAATGTATGCATCATAGTCAATGTATGATTTTACATGAAACGCATCGCGCTTTCAATGGTTGTGCCTCCACATCTGTGGTAATCGTTGCAAAGCCGTATGCCAGCATTGTCTCTTCTGTTGATACGGACAACTTGGCCTATCATCATGCACCGCCCATTGTGCTAGCATGCTATGTTTAATTCAATGAGGCCAAATACTTTCTACTGTCTTCAATAATGTCCCAATTCTAACCTGTGAAACCCATTCAATATAATCAAGTTTAAGCGAAAATTTTAGCTTGTTGTATTTGCATTAGCTATGATTACACTCATGTGGGTCACTTATCACTCACCGATACCAGAATGTAATGTTGGTTTCGAACTCAGCTTCAAATGGTTCGGTCGTTTTGTTTTATAATCTATTCAATACGTTTAAACCGTTTACTTATGGTCTCCGAATCTCCTGATTCACGCTATCTACTTGCTTGGGCTTTAATCCCCGAGCAACGTTTGTGCAGTTCACTTTGAAACTTCCTTTACCGACTTAAATCATTCACGAAAATGCCTGGTTTGGTATCTGCAATTTACATACTACATCACACGTGACTTCACATCACTGAGCTCCAAAGTGGTCTGGATCGCTTGTGTGCTCCCTTTCGCTATTTCGTCAACAAGTGTTTACATGGCTCGTTGCTTTACTAGGAACAACAGGCGGTCGCAAACACCGCGGAGGCAACGGTTCGTGGTGGAGCTTTCGATTCACTAGACACTCCGTTCAGCTCGGAAGCGAGCGAGGGTGTGAACCAAGGCATGTTCGATAACGACTGGGTTGTATCACGCGGACGTGCTGAAGCTGACCGGGTGAGTTTGTGTTTAATCACGTGCTAACGGTGACCTCATGTGACCTAGCTTAACCTTTGTAAACCTCAGTGCTGTATCACTGCCAGCATACTATTGGTTGGATAAAGTTATTTTTTAACACACTACCTGGCTTTAAAAACAGAACTGGTTTTTCTCGAAGTAAATCTATTTTATGTGCTCTATGCATCCGAAATACTAGTTCTCCCTCAAATTCCTCCATCCGCTTGTTAATTTGCTTCGTTTTCTAAAAGATAATTTTAATCACTGCAACATTTTCAATATTCTTTTAACGAATATTAATCCACATGCGTGCCTATTCTAATATATGCCTTTTCCTCGCATCTACGTATGTGTGTATGCATGAAATCACAGGCTTCATTCATGTATGTATGTATGAAAGCACAAGCCTGATCCAGGCAAAGTGCCGCACAGCCGGAGATTGCACGTGGGCCAAGATACTCTCAAGTTGCACAGGTCAAGACAGATATAAGAAAAGAGAAAAGCCAGTGAGACTCCATCGTGTTTTTGAATGCAGCTAACGACCGGCGACAAATCAATTTAGCACGGTATTGTCTGTACAACCTAGAAGTGCTGCACGATCCCAAATCCGTGCATTCATTCACAGTTGATCAGATTAGCACAGCCAACCTTTGGATGCATGGAGTGCATCTAACTCAACCGATCAAATCGATGGAATTGACATGTTTTGGGGAATGCTTGTATCCTGTTTGTTGTCTTTAAGTAGAGACGGTAAAGTTGGCTTAGATCCATTGTGTGTGGATTGTTCATCCAAAGATCGGCTGTACCAATCCGATCAACAGTGACGCGTGCGACACCGTGCTAAATTAATTGGCCAATGGCACTGAACTCCATGTGGAAACGTCCTAGTCTGACTACTATTTTCTCTTATAATTTTCTAGGCCTGTTCAACCCTAAAGTATCTCAGTCCTTGACTGTGCTGCACTTTGCTTGGATCCATGCTTGTGATATTATACTTACATAGTACTTTTCCACTGTTCCAAGTCTCACTAAACCTAAAGTGTTACCGTTCCCATCTGATGACGACAAACAGTCGCATACTGGGCGTAGTAGTAAGTGCACGGGATTGAAGTACTCCCCCAAACTGATAACTGTTCTAATTCGTTTTGCGGGAACATATGATCATAAAACAAGATTCAACCATAATAATTGGTGCTTCTCGTGTATTCTTATTCAAACAACAGCAGTGCTAAAAGTAGAAGAAAAAACGTTTAGCTCACTTATTGTAGTTTATTTGTGGAATGTTTTCCGAGATGACACAATAGGTTACGGATATTTCGTCATCAAAGTAGATGACGTTATCAGCCTAATGTCTTTTGAAGCGAATAGGCTTTGAAACCTACCATCTTCTATTCCGCAGTCTCCTGTGTGTCCATGTTGTTTGTAGTACGACGGTTACGATTCGAGTTCTTTCTGTAGAATAAACTCTGTTGGCATGTTGCGATTTCACCGTAAGCAACATTCCATTGTCGATGAGGCATAGTGTGTGTATGTTACGCAAGTATATGACACATAAAAGCATTAATACAACTACTCTAGCAAAGTATACGTGCGTAAACTTGGAGTGCCACAATTGAGTTACCATGCATGGAAATAACCTTTTGTGCAGCAAGTTTGAAATTTAATTTATCTTAAAACGGTGACACGTAATAATTGATTAAAGTTGTGGTGTATTCCGTTCCGCGAGTAACCTTATTGCTAAGCGTTCCCCATACAGGAATAGTTTGTGAAGCCAAGAGCTTACTGATTGATTGACTATCGTTTATCATGAATAATTCACCAACGAAACCGCATGCTGCCTTTTATCGAAGTCGAGTTAGGTTCTACGCCGTTGCGTTGTTTGAGTTAGTATGCTTTCTTTACTTCAAACTTTCTGGCAAGCTCTGGATCTCGGAACTCATCGCCATGTTCGTATGACGAATAGCTTACTATCATGTATTCATAATGCAAAGAAATTTGATTGAAATCGGTTAGAACCGTTTTTGATTAACATTTCGCCTCTAACACAAAATCTTCGTCAGACGAATGACGATAATCAGGACACCGCTGTTTTGACCCTACGTGAAGGGGGTCAAGTCACAAAGGCATGACCAGAATCAGTGCCTTTTCCATATTGCCAGGAGATTTATAAAATTATGCAAGCATCTCCTTCCTCCCCCAGATATTCCTCACATTGAATCCAGCGAACGGGAAAATATCTGGAGAATCTGCCAAGAGCTATATGATTGAATCTAAGCTCCCCAAAAGTACTTTGCGACAGATTTGGACTCTGGGCGATGTCGACCAAGATGGGGCCCTCGATGAGGACGAGTTCGCGTTGGTTTTCCACCTGATAAAACTGAAACTGGAAGGCCACGAATTACCTGCCACACTTCCGGCTCATTTGATACCCCCATCGAAACGAGGCGCTGCGATTCGTGAAAATGGACATGGTCTGAACGGCATAAGTGCGTAATTTGATCGATACCCGCAATCACTGATTTGATGCATTTTCAACCACTGTGTAATTCCACACGTGTTTCCTGAACTGTTTCGTACAATCCCAGGCTTCGGTTGTCTTCACGTCACGTGTGTTTTCCATTTTTGAGGTAATTTCGAGGTTGCACGTGAACTGATAGTATCATTGTTATTGATAATTTCCATGAATTAATTTCGCATGCTTTCTTGCTTAAAATGGACCACGAATTGTTTGGTTTTCTACTGATTTTGAAAAATTAATTTATTGTCTATTTTTCGTTTATTGCTGGGTTCAGAAGTGTTATTGGTGGTGTATCGTTGGCGTATCTGTTTAAGGAATCTTAAATAAACTGGATAAGTTATCATCATCTGAGGTAACAGCTTGTTATGGTTGACTGGTACAAAGCAATTTACGGTATTTTAAGTCAACCTCAGCTACCTAGTCGTATATTTCTGAAAGCCTAAAGTGATAAACTTGGATAGTTCTCTCTCAATAAGTTGAGAACAGGTCAAATCACAGTACTTCGTCTACCACCACGACTATGCGCTCAGAATCTTTGGGATGGGCTCCAGGATGATCTAATTGCAGCTCGTAGATAGTGTATACCCGAAATTATCGAGATGTAAGACAATGAACTGAATGTCTTCTGAGGTGCATTCTGTCCTATGCTGTTGATTTTAGAAGCAACGTGCCTTATCTGTCTTTTATGTTATTTAGGAAATAAATTTCCTACTTATTGTCATTCAAAGTACACGTTTGCGAAAATCGGAACTTCAGTTGGATCGCTAAACTAAACTTGCGAAATCAACGGATGATCTGAAGTTTCAAGACAGGTTACCCTTGATCACCGGATTAAGCTGTTCTACCGGGAGCTGAATAGGGCATGAATCGAATCAACTGGGTTGAATATAACGCATTAGTAGCGCAGATACATCATTGTAGCGAAAACAACCAGAAAATAGGTGTAATTTCGAATTACACACTGGAAATGCGGAACCAGATTGGTGGCTGATGCCGCGTAAGCGACATCTGAACTTAATTTCATGTCAACAAATGTCGGAATAATCCTATGTACCACAACGAATTTCACTTCAGTGCTCTAAGTTTCATGTTGTTCTCCTCTGACGTTGTCTTTTAACGACATATGGCTACGCAGTGATGAAACTAGGATTTGCATAATGAATTTATGGACGGTTGATGGTCCCTTGGATGGTCTTTAACGTCAAATTTTAAAATCTACCGTTGGAACAAATTACCAATCTTGCAGTTTAACCACAAATTTACTCGCAGGCTCCTGCTGAATCGCTGTAAAATACTGCTCATGCTTATAGCGTCATTGCACTCAAATTAGCGACCATTGTTATGAACTCACGTGATGAACATGAATGGTTGAATTTGTATTTTTCTCACAGGGTCATTCAATCTTAATCTTGAAATAGTAGACCTTACGATATACAGGTGAATTGGCGCCGGCATTAAAAATCGATTTTATTCCATTTTTGCGAATCAATTTTGAACGCACGAAAATATGGTTAGAACAAGCATGAAAATATCTTGAACTCAGAACAAAGCTAACAAACTAATCCTGGATGATTTGAGATAACCCGTGGAAATCGTATATAGAGCTAAACACATATGTATTATTATTATTTTTATTATTATATTTGCACAATCTGATACGATATAGTGCCGTTCAACATACAATGAGAATTACAAAGCGTTGTCATCGGCATCGTTGAACGTAGGCATGATACTACCCGGTTGCCTACACCGAAGTAGGGGAGATTTCGTTTAGGGGGTCCCACCCCGAGCCTTTACCCACAAGGCAGTGGAGCGAGAGAGGTTCGCACCTATCGGTGGCCGGTGACCGACGAAGCGGTTCATACGCCCTTTTCTGGGAATTTCCAGTTCGGAGCCCGATAACCCCGTTGATAGGTTGGTGACTTCAGTTTTTGCCTGTGCACCATACAATGTCCTTGGATAGGACAAGGGGCAGTGACTTTTGGAGCGGCGAGTCACATCCGCCGCGTCGTGATGTCATCATTGGATTTTTGTGGCTTTTTATGTTCTTATATCAATGCCTTGAGCGCAACAGGGTAGTCGTAATTAAAGTACAAGATTTACCTGTATTTATATTGTGTTGAGCTGATTCCATAGTCAAAAGGACGGCCTCTTCTGGATATTAAGAGGTTAAAGAATTAACACTTTAGATAGGGGTTTGGTGTCAACAAACCTGGCGGTCTGTGGGCACCTGCAGTGGACATAGTGATTTTGTTTAAGTAACAATTACTGGGTAAAGGAAAATTAAATAACTACTGAATGCAAAGAAATTTGAGTGGAATCGGTTAGAGTAGTTTTTGGGTAACGTTTCACTTCTGACACAGAAGCTTTGTCAGACCAAGGGTGATATTCAGGACAGGGAACATGATTAAGTAGCGGTCAACCCACCACCACTTATTTGACCTTACCGCTAAACAGCCTATAGTACGCTTACCGTGTGTCACGTCTCGTGGGAATGACCAGGATCAGTGGTCCATTTTCCTCACCGTGTGTATCCAAATCAATCCGATACAAGTGAACACGGTCAAGGTCAGTTGAAACGTAGCATTCTCATTGAATGTGGATTTGAATAAGACAACAAACAGGTGTGGGTGAGTGGATAAACAAGCGCATTTACTACTGGAAAGTAGTCTGAATAATAAAAAGTAAGAGACCGTAGCGATCAAAAATCCGGATTGAACGCTCAAATTAAATATGTACGATAATCCGTAAACATACATGACCATAAAATTACATTCGAATTGCTTGCTAAATGGCATATGTATATATATAATATTAGCTAAATGTTTTACAAGATTCAAGAATGTATGGTCACAAAAAGCACATAGCTTCACAATTACCATATCATAGTAAATATGCGTTCAATAAGAGGTATAAAAAAACAATTATACGATGTCACTGGAGTCAAGTAATATGCTTACCCTGAGTCAATACACAGGCATCGTCAAGTCGTTATGTAACAAATAATTGTCAAGGTTCGAGTGAATGTTTGATACAGGGAGAGGTGATAATTGCTTCGGGAAGGGCATTCCACAGGAAACAGACACGTACCGAATAGAAATATCGGCGACAATTAGTACGGGAATGGAAAATTTGTAGTGCCGCTGAGTGGCTACGTGTAATTCCTGACTCACGGTATTTGAACAAATGTTTGAGTGGATGATCTGGAGTATTCAATATTTTTTTAAGAAATGATAACATCACTTCGAAGTCTACGTTGAAGGGGAGTGGGAAGCTTTAGCTTTTTCAACCTTTCCTCGTATGTAAGGTCTCGAAAACCACGCACTAAGTACTGTGCAAGTTGTATATAAAAGAAAAATGTACACATGATATCAACTACCGTAATTGTTCTTTAAGCAGTTCCCTTTGGGAAATGTATCGTGAAAAATGGGATAAATGACCTCCGATATGATGACGTTCTAGAAGGCAGTATGACATGTTTTGAACAAGTCTTTGTGGAAAATAGACTATTACGGAGATCTTCATTCAGCGGATGTGAATTATCATAGAGAATAATACTTACGAGCCGATCGCAAGAGGAGAACACTTTGATTGAAGATCTTTTCGTGAAACGATCTTGATGCAACGTTCGAGTCTTTTGAAAGGTGAACGGTACAGAATATGCGGCAATATACAAGGGAATATATGAACTGAGAAATTAGCATAAACATAAAAAGAAAGCTTACGAACTTTAGTAAGTAAAGTATCACGATGATGGGTCCAAGGTTGTCCGATATGGTGACGCCTAGATACTTAACGTGATATATATAACCCAATACAAGTGAATTTTTCTACATTGGTTGAATTTTCTTACAACCTTCCCGTCATATATTGGTTGTTTACCTCTCTTGGTCGACCGTTCACGTATATCAGAAGCGCATGATGATTCATTGAGCCACAGCGTTCCATGTGACGAAACATCCCATTTGGGAGGATTAATCTATCTCTAGAGTTCAAATTGATCAGCTGTAATTGGTCGATCCGCGGCATTTGCACGCTGTCTGCGCGAGCAATATCTGCTATTTTCTAGCTTGAATATCACGCTTTCATATATGCCTCCAAAACGAACGGTCAAGATATATTGGGTTCTAATAAAAAAGTAACGAGCAGACCTCTAAGTATTTTAGCCTTCATTGAGCAAACCCCGAGGAGGATGCAACATTAAACGTTGCTATCCCTGACAGATGTTGGTCAACGAAAATAACATTTTAAATTACGTATTTGCACCTTTGTAATGGAAGTTCATCAGCATGATCCATTAGCAATCAGTGAACCGCTGAGGACCAAGCGTAATTGGTGAGCAATCATTCCCAGTCTATGTATAATCTTGCTCTCGTCAGAGTTGGAAAAGCAAGTATCCGAGCAACTTGATGCATAAATCAAATTGCAAAAATCTACATTCATTGACACAAAGTGATATTTCACTATGTGTTAAAGGTTTTATTTTGGTCACTTGATGGTGTTAATTGCACTGTGCATTATTTGGCGCTCTGTTACAAACCATAATTTTTATACGTAGATTGCACAATGGAATTGTGAGCGGAAGAGGTCAATCGATATAACACAATGGAACAAAAGTCTACATTCAACAGTCTACCACAACCAATTTCACCACTGGCATACCATAATAATAATAATTTCAACACCCGTAAGTAAATGATAAAAGAATGACATTTGCAACGAGTAAAATTGTATTAAAAATGCAAAAAACGAAAATAGTCGCAGCAATGCAGTCATTTATGAAACCACGTCAACAGTACGCTTGCGCAGACCCACAGATTCATCTTCACTCTCGTGTTCCCCAGAGCCATCAACCGAAGGTTGCTTTCGTTGCTCTTCCGTCGTCTGGAGCAAAACACATTTTGGATAGAAATGGAGTAGAGTAGTTCAATTGCAATTACAATACGGAGTTTAAGATACCTAGTGATGATGAGGGAAATCGCAAGCCTGGTTCAGGCAAAGTGCCGCGCGTGGGATAAGATGCTGTCAGGTCTAGACAGATATAGCGATATATGGCAGTGAGACTCCTGCATGTTTTCGGATGCACATCAGTACCAGTAGCGAATCAATTTCGCTTGTCGTCATAAGCTTTAGGGCCAGCTGGGGAAAACACGGTCAGAGATTGTTTACTAAAGTTCGACGCTGTCAAGATCATTTGCAAGTTCACACATAGTCAAGCTCGCATCTTTATGCCAATAAACCTAATGCGACACTTCAATACTGAAAAG
Source organism: Atriophallophorus winterbourni (assembly GCA_013407085.1). Taxonomy (NCBI): domain Eukaryota; kingdom Metazoa; phylum Platyhelminthes; class Trematoda; order Plagiorchiida; family Microphallidae; genus Atriophallophorus; species Atriophallophorus winterbourni. The sequence goes on from JACCGJ010012326.1 coordinate 14,491, forward strand.
GAAAGCAACTAACAAGTGTACATAAATAAATACAATACAACATTGAATTGAAATATTTGGAGCAGGTGAACATTGTATTCCAGGACTGTGAAATACGCGCGTGAAACGCTAAATAAGTTGAGCGCTACGTGAGGCATAAAGGTCACGAATTTTCGTTATCTGGCATATAATTACGCTGAACCTGTTTTAACAGAGAACATTTTTCAGATAATTGCTGGTGATGTCACATCCTGCATGAAGATCAGTACATGTGGCAAATCAGCTTACCACAGTGATAGCTGCGCAGTACAAAATTACTGCACGTTCACACAACTTTACGCAGGTATAAATAAAATGGAAAGCGTGTAAACACAAGACTGGCGAAACACAGAGAAATATGTGAGTACAATAAGTCACAACGAAGGACCATGTTAACAACGGTAAGGTAACCAATCTGTAATTCTATAAACTAGTAACAGATTTAAACGAAAAGCTCGGTGTTAAAAGAATCACCTCATCTTCATTGGGTTTGGTAGTTGATTTAGTTTCCGTTGCAGATTGATTGCGTTGTCCGCGGTGGAACCAAGGGAGAAGTCGAAAATGAGATGGGATTAAAAAATCCAATAGGATAACTAGGACCTGTAACATGAATGATAATCAAAGGTGAATACAAACCAGTCCCATAAACAGACCGAACAAAACCATCCCAGAACCGATTATCAGAACAGATACCAAATTCGAATATCCAAGGTCATTCAGATATTGATGTATTTTCTGGAAAAAATGATAAGTACTTTTGCTTACCGTGACAGTCATGCCGAGTTCTAGCAATTGATAGAAGACCCCCATACTAAAGAGAAGCTCTAGTGCATTGAAGTGACTTACTGGAAGGATGAGGGAGAATAATACCAGGGTATTGGCTCAGTCATAGTGTATGCTTCGGTTAGTAGATAGTTTTCGAGGTCAGATAGAGTACGGGATCCATTGTACAAGCGGAAGAGGCCATCTTTTGCACTGTAAATGGGACGCAAGAGGAACAAATGAGTCGTTGGCTAGTGCCAGTAATTCAACGATCGGTCAGCACCACATGTTTGGTGATAAACCGACTGCCATTGACCGAAATCATAGATCAGGTATGTAAAGGATAATCGTTTTTCTACACGCGCATGGATGACGTTTAGATCGTGGGAACTACACCATAATTCAATGAGTCATATTCAAGGCACATTTTAAACGCCTGTTGCCTGATGCCATTCAAGTAATCACTGATTTTCAGTCTAATCTTTACGAAAAACATAAGTTAGCAGCGCGAAGCACATGAAATAAGACGGCATCAATGGATTAATATCCTGTCATAGCAACCATCACAGTTATAAGTAAATAATATAAAGGGGAACGACCGTTTTCATTACTTAGGAAGCGTAGCAAATAGAGCTGGGGGCGCAGACGAACACGTGATGAGACATAGCAACAAAGTCAGACTCGTGTTCAACGAATTGGAACTCAACAGCTCTTTTTCAGCGAGGCAAGTTTTGTATTTCCAACCCTAATGTTGAGGCGATTCTCCTTCAAGGACTCAAGAGATGAAAAGTAATCAACAACATTGCCAACAAGTTACATGCCTTTTTCAAAAAATACTCACACTACATACTTAATGAATGAATAAAAGATTAAGCCTGATCCAAGCGAAGTGCCGCACAGTCATAGGCTGCACGTGGGCTACGATACTGTCGGTTGCCCAGGTCTAGACAGATAGGAGAAAGAAAATAGAAATGGTAGTGAGATTCCAGCGTGTTTTAGAATGCAGGTCACTACTGGTGGTCAATCAATATAGCACGGTGTTAGCCGCACAGCACAAAAGTACTTTACGATTGCATATCCGTGCCACATGCTCACCATTAGATAGTGTGAAAAAATTTCTATTTTCTTTCTCATATCTGTCTAGGCCTGGGCAACCTGACAGTATCTTACCCGAAGTGCAGTCTCTGACTGTACGGCACTTTGCCTGGATCAGGCGTGTGCTTGCATACATACATACAGTCCGAAAAATCAACGATAGACATGAACCCACTTAACAGTGAATGTCGACCTTAAAAACGAGGTTTGATAGGTTATATGCTGCGCAAACCGGTCGACAATGTTACCAGACAAGCAATAGATTGAATAGAATAAGTAAATTTGGAAGGTAAGTTCAACTGTGATGGCTCATAAAAGGACCAGATTGTCCATTTCGTGGATTCAGTCTATAATGAAAAGGTTATCAACAGAGTCAGTTAAAACCATTAGATCCGGAGTTCTACATTTAGAAGAAAAGCGTTTTTCAGACGCTCGCAGACTTGCGAAGAATGTCCGATAACCGTAAGGTCAAACACCGTTTATATGCGCTTAGACAACGTCCGTCACTAATATCCCAACATTAAGCGGCCTTGAAATCATATTTAAAGGCACAAGCCCAGCGAAAGCTGGAAACATTACCGTAAACCAAGGACACTTTATAACATCTCAATCTCAATGCTAATTTTCTGGAGCGTTTATTAACAATGCCCCACGTGGAAATGAATAAGAAATATAAAAGAAGTTAGTCGTGACATGAAAAGTGAAAGTTATTCAGAAGAACGTGAAACTAAGAAACCGAAAACTCGAAATACAATTCTTATCCTTAATTCAATTCTTAGTAAGTGTCGAAAATGCTAACCAAATTGACAGCCACATTAAGGGAACAAATGTTGATCAGAAAGTATTATAACGTACCACCAAAATCACCAAACGTAATTACTCGGATGATTAACGAGACGACAATTGAGAGAAATTGAATTTATTCACATCATATCACAAGCGATCGGCGATTGAAACGTAATTCACGAATCTAGTTGTATACGCGGAATTATTTATATTGTCATGGCTTACAATCAACTTCTCACAGGCACTTGTAATCGAAAAATATGGTATGGTAAGAAACCACAAGCCTGATCAAGGCAAAGTGCCACACAGTCAAAGATTGCACGTGGGCTAAGATACTGTCAGGTTGCCCAGGCCTAGACAGATGAGAAATGAAACCGAAATAGAAAAAAAAGTGAATAATCAAGGGGAAACGGTAAAATCGTAAAACATACTGAAACAAAGTCGGCAGTCGTTGGACGAAGAAAAGAAAACTGAGCACAGGGCTTTCTGTAACATCCACAACCGCGATATTTGTTTTGATAGCTGGGTTCTCAGATAGCTGTTTCCATGTGCCAGTGAATTGTCGGCAGGCCGGACACCAGGGGGCGAAACTGAAACATGTTTAATAATAGGGAAAAGTAGAAGGGTGAGTTGTGCCTCGACAAGTTTAAAATAAAGTAGCGTTTATAATTGCAGAACGCTACAAATCACACTATAGTGAGGTTCACGGCAATGGCTCGCAAAGTTACGATACGGATGCCCATAAGAAATCCAGAAACCTCAGTTAGCAAGTAAATATACTAGAATGAGGTTAATCTGAACGCGAGCTTTAAATTAGCGAACAGAATATTCACTCGGATGTGTTCACGAGACACGGTAAAATTTTAAATGAGTTGCATGGAACTAAGAGACATGTATGTATGTATTTATGTATGCACGTATGTATGTGTTCGAAATTGCAAACATGTTACCAAAGGATCCGCGGATACAGGCCGCACGCAGACTGGGAGACTGTCTAATTGCACAGGTCTAGACAGATACACTTTAATTTTATGCGGCCGGCTCCTTGGATGGACTAGCTTCATTGATGTCACGTTGCGAAAAGCAGGTGAAACAGTGTTATTAACTTTTTGGGAAATGAGACAAAACCTATGTTCCAAGCTCTACTTGCTCGATAGACATACAAAAGAATACCGGCATTATGACTCCAGCGATATTCGACATGCAACTCGCTACCACTGGCAATCATATTTGGTACAATGCTGCACGATTGCACGGATGTGCAATCGTACAGTACGTCTGTGCTGTGCAGCTAACACCGTGCTAAATTGATTGGCCACGGATAGTGAGCTGCATGCTGAAATAGGCCGGAGTATCACTACCATCTTTATTCTCTATTTCTTATATCTGTCTAGACCTGGGCAACCTGACAGTAATATCGCCCACGTGCAGTCTCTGACTGTGCGGCACTTTGCCTGGATCAGGCTTGTGCTTTCATACATACATACATATTTTGGTTTTATTTCAAAGCAAATGTATCACCGGTTCGGACCAATTCGAAAGGTTGTGTTCATTCCTGGCACCTTATTTTAACAAAGATCTGGAAACAATTTTTCTCAGATAAATGGACTTTGACAGCTAGTAATGACAGTCTACCTAAAGGAAAAGAAGACCCTGATTCCAAAACCCTGCTTACTGGCAGGTTACGAGATCGTTTTGAAAACTTGTAGCTCAGGTAACCGATTGTAGGTCATTGTTGTTCTCCGAACTGGCATGGTGATTGCAGACGTTTCGTGATCAAACTAAATAAATTCGAATGATGCCCACCGCCCAGTTACTTCGGAAGAAGTTTCGTTGATGATGTCATCTAGTTTGACGATGACACGTTCACAATCAACTATACCAGCTCGGGGTTACTAGATTTCAGGTAAGGATTTTAAAAAAAATCCTGAGCGATGTCCCGTAAACGGATAGCTGACGCACAACGCTCTCATTTTGTGAACACCCTGCTTGCCTGCATATAGCAATTGGATGTTCAAAGACTAGATAGATGTAGTTAACTAAAAACCTAATGATGCTGGAAACATGACTTGTATAGTATTTCCAAAAACTTAATGAAAATGTTTCAAATGTTATCTTGGTCCGCTACGGTGTTCCTATAACGCGAAGCGTCTTTGGCTATCGCGGCTTTTAAGGTGAAAATTAAGCAAGCTGTGACCTAAATATAAGAAGGATATTTTCTTAATATGCCGAAACGTGAAGACTGATGGATGTACATTGTCATGGATTTGTGCAATCGTGCAGCATTTCTGTGCTGTGCGGCTATCGTCGTGCTAAATTGATTGGCCAAGGGTAGTGAGTTGCATTCTGAAAGACGCTGCAGTTTCACTACCATTTCTATTTCCCCCTCTGCCTAGGTATGGGAAACCTGACAGTATCTTAGCCCACGTTCAGTCTGACACTGCGGCACTTAACCCGGATCAGGCTTGTGCTTTCACATCATCATCATCATCATACATTGTCAAGCTATTACAGTGCGCTCTTTACAAAACGACTAACTAAAGTGCGTGCATTTCTCAAGTAAGCTTACTTAGGTGATGGTAAAAATTGGTTAACTTCTCCAAGGTCGATTCTAAATATTGATTCGTTTATTAGACGTGGGGGTTTATCTGGTCAGCATGCAATAGCAATAGTTACACATGAAACCACAAGCCTGATCCAGGCAAAGTGCCGCGTAGTAACAAACTAAGTGGGCTAAGATACAGTCGGTTGCCCTGGCCAAGACAGATATAAGAAATAAAAAGGATGACAATTTCCGAATACAGCTCAGGATCGCTGGCAAATCAAGTCAGCACGTAGTTGCGTAGTAAAAAATTACTACATCATTATGCATCCGTCCATTTTCTAAATGTCAACAAACCTGAATGATTTTGCTTGTTTTATTAAGAGTAGATGATTTTGTACGAATTATTTTCCATTGAAAAGATTCCTTAATAACCTAATTCTTAAATATATCGGCTGTAGATAGTATCAAATAAAACGGTGACGAAGATAATTAATTATTAAAAATCCATTTAAGTAATATAAAGTTTATTAACTAACTGGGGAGGGAAGCATAAATGCAATTCAATTCAATTGGTAGCATTTATTTGAAAACGATTAATGATGTAACTTACAATTCTATAAACCATTCGTTCTCAAAAGTCTTCTGCCAATTGCTGGAATTTAGTTCTATTACTTCGGCAATGCCAGGCGTAAGGAAATAGGCGATTAGAAGAAGAAAGTTTAAAAAGTTCATCACGATATTTGATTGGACCGCCTAAATTAGAATAGCTAGATCTGCGCGCGCGATACGAATTTACCTCGCTGGATTTCTGATTAAGATTTGTTTTGCAATTTATCTTAGTCATCTTTCGTTCAGATTGTTGTTACGCTGTGACGTATTTGTCTGTCATAACTGAATACAATTACAATATTTCTCCTGCATAATGGGCCGCGTTGATACGATGATTAAACGAAATAAGTGGGCAAAATGTACCCAAGATGTACATGATGACGATCCTGCCATGCAGTGTGATCGCTGTGATACTTGGCAGCACCTGCGATGCCTTTATACCAGAAAGTAGACTACGCTATATGCCTTTTGCTGCTAGCTTATTCTCTAGAAGGCTGTGATTCAAGGTATCTACAGTATTGATAAAATCTAAGTGGAGGGCTACGACTAGATTTCCTTCGTCCGGCATTTTAGTCGCAGTATTGAGAAAACTAAGCAGGTTAGTCACGCAGGATCTACCCTGAAGAAATCCATCTTGAGTTACATTCAACAGAGAATGCCGACTAAGATGCTGACAGATTTTTCACTCAATAGTTCTTCTAGTACTTTTGAGAGGATGCTAGTCAGGCTCACAGGTCTATTGTTCCCAGCAGTTGACCTGCAACCACTCTTGTGTATTGGCACGACTATGCCTGCCCTCCATTTACTGGGAACCACTCCCAGTTGCAGGCATGATTAAAGAGCTGGCTAAGCGTTTTGGTAAGTACTGAGGCAAGATGTTTAAGCATAATTGAGTGGATGCCATCTGGTCCCTTAGATTTGTTGACTTGAACTGAAGGACAACTCAACTAACACATGGATACCAGGTGTCAGACCAAGCAGAACCGACGGTGCTTTTGAAGAATTATTCCGTCGTCGCGTTAGACAGGTCGGTATCAGCAACTTTTCGGTCCTCCAGTTTTAAATCTCCTGTGATTTCCATAGTTTTCCTTTTGACTATGCCTAGCTATATAACTTTTTAGGATTGGATTTAGCATCCCCAGCTAAAGATTACTCAAAATCATGTTTCAGAACACGCTGTAATTTAACACAAGCATTCCGAGCGGTTTTGTAGCGGGCCCAAGAACCAAAAGTAAGTGATAGCTTATATTGCCGCCATAGGCGATCCCGTTTATGTGTGGACCTACGGACTCGAGGAGACTACCAGGGCGGCCATTGATGCCTTCTCACACACTGCAGCGGTGCGTACTTGTCTTGTAACTCGTTTAGATACTTACAAATTCTATCCCAGATTTCACTTATATTGGAGTCGCGAGATAAATGAAGGGAAGATTTTGAAGTCTGCAGGAGTAAACCCAAGTCTGCAAGCCTAAAATTGCGTTTAGGACGTGAGAAAGGTTTGTGTATACGCAACATTGCTTCGAAGCTTATCATCACGTGATAGCTTTTGCCGAGCTGTGGTAGGTAGTTTAAATACCTAACGGCTTCTAGCTGGGACGACAGAAGTCGATGTAGTGCATCAATAACGAAACCTTGTAGGGTCATTCACATGCTGGTGCAACGCATGATTATGGAGCCATTCGAAAAAAGTTTAACATTGCTGGGTGACTACATCTGTAGGGACCGGCTAATCTATGTCTGTGAGGTTGAAATCACCCTAAATAAGTACGCTGGGAGCTGAGTGAAACACTACGTCGAATGTCTCAATAAGCTGTGTAATCTCCTGTTGGGATGCACTGGGTGTGACGTAGACACAAGCAATTGTGAGGGATCACTTGTAGCCAATCAGGATACTCGTTTCAACTTGAAAGTTTTCAATGGCTATAGATATACCTGTACCCATGCTGTGCAAACCATACTTTAAGAGGAGTGCAACGCCACCGTCTCTCTTATCGCCCGGTCTATCGCATTTTATGACGAGATACTGATCGCTGATGTTTATCGGCACCTAATCAATTGCAGACAGCTAGGTCTCAGAAAGCGCAAAAACTCTTGGGTGTATCTCAGCCTCGCGGAGAGAAAGTTCAGCCCACTTATTCCTTATTCTGTATACATTTGCGTACATTTACTTGTGAACTGGTTATTCGTGCTTTCTGACTAATCCTGTTTTTGGCCTTCGGTCGAAGCACCCGAGGGACTTGCACATTATTGGCGTGCTACTTAGAGCAGGAGCATCGGTTTCGGCAGCCTCTTTCGTTAAGTTAACGGACCGTTGCCTGACAATTAAAACGGCCTCCATCGTAGAAAAGCAACTACTGGTGTCACCTGCTCGGGTGCCATCGTCATTCGCACTAAGACAATCAACGTCATCTGGGCCGGACAGCAAGACTCGTGGCGAAGTGCTGTACGGTATGATCGTCTGTGACTGAATAGCGTTTTGCGCTGCATCCAGGTTAAGAATTACAGATGTTCCCACTACTGTGTTTGTCATATTAGAAACAGAAGAGTTCTGCCCATTCCTGGACGGAGGGTTGTCGGGCTTTACCTGAAGTTTATCTAGCGTTGATTTGGCGATATGCTCAGCCTTAGCTAAGGATGTATCCTGATCCGCCTAATAATTGAATTCAACCAGGATCCTCCATCCTCCATCTTCCTACAAGGTAGACTCGCACTGTAGGATATCTGGAAAGTAAGGTGGGGGTTCTCTTCAGCAGCACGTTGAAAGGTCATCTATTCAGGAAACAATGCAATAATATGCGTGAACAATGTATGATTTTTGAAATCACTAGCCTAGTCGATGCAAATTGAAGCACAGTCATAAATTGCATGTGGGCTAAGATACTGTTAGATTGCCCAGGTTTAGACAGATATGAGATAAAAAATATTACAAAATGTGTTTTGTTTTTTGAGCTTTTTATTAGACAATGTGCAGAAATGTGGTACGCC